>MU772742.1:9053-22750 GCA_026770625.1 Nicotiana glauca | reverse complement strand
AGGCACAGTCAACTTACCAGTTTTAGTTCCAATTATCATTAATTATCAATTAGGTGTTTGAAACCTTAGAATTTTGCTAGACATTTCAGGACAATGTTTAGCTCATGACTGATATCATGAAAACATGCTATAAATCACAGAAACAGTGATAATGCTACCTACAGGATCCAAATAATCGGCACGCACCCCAAATATATCAATAACCATCCAAGTAGGAGGTTTACCAGCTAATTTATAGATAACAACACAATACAACATCACTCGGGCGGACTAAGACATAGTCCCCGATCATATTCGAACCCGCACTCACCATAGAGTACGTGTCTCACCTCAATATAGCGTCACAGTGTAATATACTGGGGTTTCAAACCCTCAGGTCATCATCCACATCTATTACTCACCTCGAACCGGCCACGAGACTAGTCCTCTAAGCCTTTCCCTCTTGAATCAACCTCCTCGGGTGCCGAATCTGATCAAAATCAGAAGGAATACATTAAAATAGGCTAATGGAACTTAACCCAATCGAAAGAACTCGAAAATACCCAAAAACACAAAGTTGGCAAAACCCGAGCCCCGGACCCACTTCTCGAAAAATTACGAAATTCACATTCCCGAAATCCTCATCTCACCACGAGTCCGTACATATCAATTACACAAGAATCGGAGTCCATTTAGCCCCTCAAATCGTCAATTTAGTCTCTCTTAGGCTTCAAGCCCTAACCACCATTTTTACCCTTAAATTCCTTGAATTATAAGTGTTTAATCCTTGTTTTTATACCATAACAATAATATTTGAAGCTACAAGATCATACCTGATGGAATCCCTTCGATATCTCTCAACTATCACCCAAAATCGCCTCTCCCGAAGTCCCAAAATATTTTTCTAACTTCTGAAAATCGAAACCCACTGTTTCATTAAACACTCAGCATTTTTCACTTCTGCGGAGTAACTGTCGCTTATGCGACTTCTGCTTCTGCGGAAACGGTCTGCTTCTGCGGTTTCCCTTCAAGTCGACCAAAACTGCTTCTGCGGTTAATAGTCCGCTTCTGCGGACTCGCATATGCGGAAAATGTTCCGCTTCTGCAGAACTTGCTGAACTCACAAAATTTCGCACCTGCTGATAATTTTTTTTTCGCTTCTGCGGATCCGCATCTGCGGTCTCCCTTCTGCAGATGCAGAAATACCTGCTGCAACCCAAAACCAGCAAACTTCAAACTCCAAATTCTCTCGTTCAACCACCCGAATTCAACCCGAGTCCCTCGGGACCTCGACCAAAATCACAGATATGTTCTATTACCTTATTCGAACTTGCTCGAATCATCAAAACGCCAACGTTAATATCAAAATCCTCAATTTTCATCAAATCAAAGCCTAAGTTTCTTAAAAACTTCCGAATTGCACATTCGATCAAAAACCCAATCAAATTATGTCCGAATGACCTGAAAATTTGCAGACATATCCAAAATCACTTAACGAAGCTACTGCAACTCTCGGAATTCCATTCTGACCCCCGGATCAAAATCTCACCTATCAACCGGAATTCGCCAAACTCCAACTTCGCCAATTCATGGCTAATTCTACACCGGACCTCCAAATTCGATTCTGATCACACTCCTAAGTCACAAATCATCCCCCAAAGCTAACCGAACAACCCGAATTCACATCCGGGCCCTCTAACCACATTGTCAACTTTTGGTTGACTTTTCTAAAACAAGCTTTCTTCTAAGAGGCTATGTGCCTTATTTTCAACCAGAACCAATTCAGTTGAAACATGAATCAACATAATAAGGGGAAACGGGGCGGTAACTCACGTGATGACGGGCCGGGTCGTCACATATGTATATGTATATACTGCTACGGCGTGCAGCCCGATCCGGTATATATCAAATACCCTCACTATGGGGTCCTTGACCCCTCTTAGTCAATATAGACTTGGCCTCTCGGGCCCCCTCAGCTAAGACAAGGTATTCAACCCTAGGTGTTACTCATTTAGAGTGCAATTTGCTAATACCGGTTCATATTATGTTTTACAGTTAAGGATATAACTGAGAGTATGTGTTCAACAGGTAAAGTATGGTCAATTAGCTCAACAGGCTCCCCTAAGGGTTCTATATATCGGCCCAAGGCCCCAAACATGGCAACTAGCCCAAAATATACGGATATAAACTCAGTCTCAGTCAAAAAGTACAGTAAGTCCTCAATCGGGATGGAATGAGTCCAAATCCCTAGCAATAACATCACCACGCTCATCATACGACGCGTATCTCATCTCAACATAGCACCACATAGTGCAAATACGGGTTTTCAAACCCTCAGTATATCATTTATAACCATTACTCACCTCAAACCGACCGAAATCCTAGCTCGCCTCGCGTTTTCCTTACAAATCGACCTCCTCGAGTGTAGAATCTGATCAAAACCACAAGGAATAGGTTATAATAAGCTAATGGAATATAACCCAATTGAAAGAAGTCGAAAAACACCCAAAAACACAAAGTTGGCAAAACCCGAGCCCCGGGTCCACTCCTCGAAAAATTACGAAATTTACATTTTCGGAATTCTCGTCTCTCCACAAGTCCGAACATATCAAATTCACAAAAATCGGAGTCCATTTGACCCCTCAAATCACTAGCTAAAATTCTTTCAAATTTCAAGCCCTAACCTCCATTTTAGCCTTAATTCCCTTGGATTTTCGTTGTAAATCTACGTTTTTACACCATAATAACATAATCTAAGACCAAGAATTCATACTTGATGAAGACCCTCAAAACTCTCTTAGAAAATCGCCTAAAATCTCCGTAGTCTGAGATGAATATGTTGAGTTGCTTCAAAAATTCGTGAAGGTGAAATTAAATACCCCTGAACAGCAGTTTCCGCTTCTACGAAGATTTTGTCGCTTCTGCGACACCACTTTTGCGGTTATTCATCCGCTTCTACAATTCTATGACTTTTACCCAGGACCGCTTTTGCGGTCAACAAATTGCAAATGCGGGACCGCTTCTACGGTCCGCATGTCCGCTTCTGCGAAAAACTCCAGGCCCCTCAAAAACCGCTTCTGCGACCTTATGGCCGCATCTGCGGAACCGCTCCTGTGGCTCCTTTTCCACAGATGCGGAAATACCAGAAGCCTGAAGACCAGACCTGCTGCATGCTTTCCAAATTCCCGTTTAACTATCCGAAAATACCCCGAGGCCCCCGGGACCTCAACCAAAAACACCAACCTACTCCAAAACTTCATACAAACTTGTTCCAATCATCAAAACATGCCAAACAACATAAAAATCATCAATTCACCACGGATTCAAGCCTAAGTTAAACTAAAACTTCCGAAACTCATATTCGATCAAAAACCCGACCAAACGACGTCCGAATGACCTGAAATTTCGCACACATATCCAAAATCACTAACGAAGTTACTGCAACTCTCGGAATTCCATTACGACCCTCGAATCAAAATCTCACCTATCAACCGAAATTCGCCAAAATTCCAACTTCGCCAATTCAAGCCTATTTCTACACCGGACCTCCAAATTTAATTTCGATCGCTCTCTTAAGTCACAAATCCTCCCCCGAAGCTAACCGAACCACCGGAACTCACATCCGAGCCCTCTAACTATATAGTCAACTTTCGATTGACTTTTCCAAAACAAGCTTCCTTCCAAGAGGCTAAGTACCTCATTTCCAACCAAAACCAATTCGACTCTACCCGATCAACTCAAATATTGATATTAAATCATAGAGAAATAATATATGTAGAAAATAGGGCGGTAACTCATGTGATGACGGGTCGGGTCGTCACATACACCTTAAACATACATACATTATTTTATTATCTTTGTTATCATACTTTTCTTACCTTTTCCCAGTTATAAAAGTTACCTCTTTTTAAATTTTATGGTTTACAGATGTTATCCATTCTACTACTATCAGACGGAATGCTCTCAAAAAAGGAAAAACAGAACAATCATTAACGGACATAACAAATAGTCTGAATTCACCTCAATTAAGTGGTGGAGCCATAAAGATCTGTGAACGAGTTTCAGCATCTCAATCTCAACAACAGTATCCAAATTCTATGCAACAACAACATTTGCGATATGATTATTCGCCTTCAAAATTGCAAAGCGATCATCTTATACCTAATTTAAATGAGTTGTCATTATTACAAGGTAAATATTTGTGTAAATTTTGTTATACCTTAAATGAATTTTGAGGAAGTTAAAATTCAACGTTTCTACTATGACGAATACTATTTTTTTCTTAATTTTTTAACATATTTATTTTTATCTCATATGCGCCAATACAGTAATTTATTAATTAAAAGCTTAATTTTTTACCATATCTTTGCTTTTGTTTATTGTATTATAATTACTACATGTTTGTTATAAATATAAAATTATAATTTATGATGAATTTTGCTTTTTTTCCCGTTCTACTTTTGAAATTTTTGTTAAACATTTTATCTTCTCTTTTGCAATGTTTATATATTTTTTAAAATATTTCTTAAGTTGATTAGGCTTAATATTTAGAATACTATTAAATGAAAATTTTTTAGCCCTCTAATTTAACATGTTGTTTGATAGGCGGTTTACATTTGTATTTAAAGTATGAGTAATTAAAAATTATTTATTCAACATCATTATTCTAATAAACTTAAACTTTATGTTGACCAACATGAAATTAAAAAGATATGGTACATGTTAACATAATTTACATAATAAGTGTTGCCCATAAAAAGTTATTTCATACTTTTCATATATTTTTTCAAATTCTAGGAATTAGTTATTTTTTATTTATTTTATTGTTTACATAAATCGTTGATTGTAATATCACAGGGAATACTTCTCAAAAAGGGAAAGCAAAACAACCATTAACCGACATAACAAATCTTCTAAATGTTCCTCGATTTAGTACAACTCCAAAAAAGAGTTTTGAACATGTTTCGACATTTTATTCTCAAGAAAAATATCCAATATCAATGCAAGAGCATAATTTTCAATATGCTTCGTCGAGTTCAAATTTGCAGGAAGAACAACTTCTATCCCATTTAAATGAGATACCATTATTTGAAGGTAATATTTATGATTAAGTTATTAAAATTATTTTGGAAATTTGAGTAAATCAATTTTTGGTGGCCCTGTATACATGTCCAAATAAAAAATAAAGCTTTTAATTTATAAACATATAATTTCTATGCCAAACTTGGGCAAAAAATTATTTAAAAAATTCAACTTTAATTTTCTTCAATTTATTTGCATCTCTTTATTTTATCATGTACATCATGTTTGTTATTTTACAATTTTGGTTATGAGTTATTTTTTTTGGGTTATGTGACGATCCGGCCCGTCGTCATGTGAGTTACCGCCCTGTTTTCCCCTTATTGTGTTAATTCATGTTTCAATATCAGTATTAGAGTCGATCGGGTATAATTGAATTGGTTCTGGTTGAAAATAAGGCACATAGCCTCTTAGAAGAAAGCTTGTTTTAGAAAGTCAACTGGAAGTTGAAAATGTGGTTAGAGGGCCCGGATGTGAATTCCGGTGGTTTGGTTAGCTTCGGGAGATGATTCGTGACTTAGGAGTATGATCGGAATCGAATTTGGAGGTCCGGTGTAGAATTAGGCTTGAATTGACGAAGTTGGAGTTTGGCGAATTCCGGTTTATAGGTGAGATTTTGATCCGGGGGTCGGAATGGAATTCTGAGAGTTGCAGTAGCTTCGTTAGGTGATTTTGGATATGTCTGCAAATTTTCAGGTCATTCGGACGTCGTTTGAACGGGTTTTTGATTGAATGTGCAATTCGAGAGTTTTTAAGAAACTTAGGTTTTGATTTGATGAAAATTAAGGATTTTGATGTTAACAATGGCATTTTGATGATTCGAGCAAGTTCGAATAAGGTAATAGAACATATCTGTGCTTTTGGTCGAGGTCCCGAGGGCCTTGGGTTGAATTCGGGTGGTTGAACGAGAGAATTTGTAGTTTGAAGTTGAATTCGGGTGGTTGAACGAGGGAATTTGGAGTTTGAAGTTTGCCAGTTTTGGGTTGCAGCAGGTATTTCTGCATCTGCGGAAGGGAGACCGCAGATGCGGCTCCACAGAAGCGGAAAAAAAGTTATCCGCAGGTGCGAAATTTTGTGAGTTCAGCAAGTTCCGCAGAAGCGGAACATTTTCCGCATATACGAGTCCGCAGAAGTGGACTATTAACCGCAGAAGCGGTTTTGGTCGACTTGAAGGGAAACTGCAAAAGCGGACAGTTTCCACAGAAGCGGAAGTCGCATAAGCGATAGTTACTCCACAGAAGCGAAAAATGCTGAGTGTTTAATGAAACAGTGGGTTTCGATTTTCAGAAGTTAGAAAAATATTTTGGGACTTCGAGAGAGGCGATTTTGGGTGATAATTGAGAGATATCGAAGGTATTCCATCAGGTATGAACTTGTAGCTTCAAATAATGTTGTTATGGTATAAAAACAAGGATTAAACACTGATAATTCAAGGAATTTAAGGGTAAAAATGGTGGTTAGGGCTTGAAGTCTAAGAGAGACTAAATTGACGATTTGAGGGGCTTAATGGACTCCGATTCTTGTGTAATTGATATGTACGGACTCGTGGTGAGACGAGGATTTCAGGAATGTGAATTTCATAATTTTTCGAGAAGTGGGCCCGGGGCTCGAGTTTTGCCAACTTTGTGTTTTTGGGTGTTTTCGAGTTCTTTAGATTGGGTTAAGTTCCATTAGCCTATTTTAATGTATTCCTTGTGATTTTGATCAGATTCGGCACTCGAGGAGGTTGATTCAATAGGGAAAGGCTTAGCGGACTGGTCTCGTGGCCGGTTCGAGGTAAGTAATAGATGTGAATGATGACCTGAGGGTTTGAAACCCCGGTATATCACACTGTGACGCTATATTGAGGCGAGACACGTACTCCATGGTGAGTGCGGGTTCGAATATAATCGGGGACTATGGCTTAGTCCGCCCGAGTGATGTTGTAATGTGTTGTTAGCTATAAATTAGCTAGTAAACCTCCTACTTGGATGGTTATGGATATATTTGGGCTGCGTGCCGGTTATTTGGATCCCATAGGGAGCATTATCACTGTTTCTGTGATTTATAGCATGTTTTCATGATAACAGTCCTGAGCTAAACATTGTCCTGAAATGTCTAGCAAAATTCTAAGGTTTCAAACACCTAATTGATAATTACTGATAATTGGAACTAAAACTGGTAAGTTGACTGTGCCTGTGTGGCTTGCATGCATATAGCTGGACAGATAGTGGATCGGGCTGCACGCCGCAGCGTATGTTACTATGATATTGCACTTGGGCTATAGGAGCCCCTCCGGAGTCTGAACCCCCACAGTGAGCGCGGGTACCCAAATGGATCAGGCTATGCGCCGTAGCGGTCATGTGCATTGCATTGCATTCATGCATATATATATTGACTGTTTCTATTAGCTGTTATTACACTTTTAAACGTGTAGGAGTACTGTTCTTAGCTTTACTTTGTGCTATATTTTGGGATTTCTTACTGTCAGACATTATACATGTCTATTACTACTGAGTTGGAAGTACTCACTTTACTCCATTCACCTTGTGTGTAGATCCAGGTACTCCTGGAGCTAGCTGAGCTTACTACTGTTCATCAGAGTTTTCATACGGAGTTATCGAGGTAGCTGCCTGACGTCCGCAGGACCCAACCTCTCTCCTATTTTCTGTTATTTGACTTTTCCGCGTACTTCAGACTATGTTGTATTACAGTATTATTATGCTATTCTGGTAGAGGCTCTAGACTCATGACCCCCAGGTCTTTGGGAGGTTGTTCGGTATTGTTGATTTTCGGATTGTTTCTATCTATCAGTTATATTTTTAGTTTCAGTGCTGTTAATGATTTTCAAAACAAATGGTTTTGAGCTTTATGCTCAGGTTGAGAGTGAAATTGGTCGGGCTTGCCTAGCAGTTGTGTTGGGCACCATCACGACCGGGTTTAGGGTCGTGACAATATATATTGGATCGGACTGCACGCCGCAATAGTATATATATACATATATGGATCGAACTGCACGCCGCAGTGATATATATATGGATCGGACTGCACGCCGCAGTATTATAGCGCTTGGGCTGAAGGAGCCCCTCCAGAGTCAGCACATACCCCCAGTGAGCGCAGTCGACTATTATATTGGATCGGGCTGTACGCCGCAGTATTTTATATATTATATTGGATCGGGCTGCACGCCGCAGCATTATATATATTATATCGGATCGGGCTGCACGCCGCAGCAGTGTCAGTGAGGATCGGGCTGCGCACCGCGGCAGTGTTGGTAAATTGTTGGACTGTAAGTGATTGTTACCAGATTTTTTTTTCTATTTAGCAAAGGTCATTGCCCTACTGTTATTTATAGAACCGCATAGTGTTCTTATAGGATTCCTTTCTTTCAGTTGTTATTTATTGCTATTACTCACTGAGTTGGAGTACTCACTTTACTCCCTGCACCTTGTGTGCAGATACAGGGACCCCGGAGGTTTAGCTGGGATTATTTGCTGCTGCTCGGTTCAGTGTCGGAGTATTCGAGGTAGCTGCCGGCGTCCGTAGGACCCGATTTTCTCCTCTTGTCATTTCTTTTACTTTCGCACTAGACTTGTTTATGTATAGGATAATATCCAGTTGTATCTAGAGGCTCAGACTTGCGACGCCAGATCTATTGGGCTGTTATTACTGTTATTTTAGTTTCCGCGCTATTTTTGTTATTAAGAAAATGAGAGTTTATGCTTAATTGTTATTTTTAAGTTTCATAATTGGGATGGAAATGTTAAATGGTCGAGCTTGCCTAACAAGGTGTTGGGCGCCATCACGACCGGGGTTTTGGGTCGTGACAAGTTGGTATCAGAGCCTAGGTTACCAAATCTCGCGAGTCATTAGCCGGTTTAGTAGAGTCTTGCGGATCAGTACGGAGACATCTGTACTTATCCTCGAGAGGCTGCAGAACCCCTAGGAAACACTTCATATTTTTGGAATTCTTGTCGAGCGACTTTGTTGATACGAGAACTAAATTTCTATACTCTATTCTCTCGCAGATGGCGAGAACATGTACTACCGGACATGGCGGACAACCACCAGTGCCACCCATTAGAGGCCGTGGATGCGGCCGTGGTCATGGTCAAGGCAGAGCAGTAGGGGCAGCACCAGTTGACCCACCAGTTGCCCCCATTCAGGATCAGCCTCCAACTGTAGAGACTCCAGCAGCACCTGCTCAGGCACCAGCTGTGCCTATTGTGATTCCGGGTCTTCAGGAGGCCCTAGCTTAGATTTTGTTGGTTTGCACTGGCCTGGCGCAAGCAGTCTCGGCCACTACCACAACAGCTACATCTCAGATCGGGGGTGGTCATCAGACCCCCACAGCTCGCACTCCTGAGCAGGTAGTGCAGGGTTTGCAGACACCAGAGGCACTACCAGCTCAACAGGTTGCCCCAGTTCAGCCGGTTGCACCGGTCCAGGATTTTTTGGTTCCAGTTATGCCAGACGATGAGCAGCATCGTCTTGAGAAGTTCAGCAGGCTTTCACCTCCTACATTCAGTGGTATTCCGGGCGAGGACGCCCAGGGTTTTCTCGACAAGTGTCGACGTATGCTGCGTATAGAAGGGATCCTAGAGTCGAGTGGTGTATCATTTACCACCTTTCAGTTCTCAGGAGCAGCCTTTACATAGTGGGAGGCATATGAGCGCCGCAGGCTGGCAGGTGCAGCATCATTGACATGGCAGGAGTTCTCCACTATCTTTCTGGAGAAATGGGTACCACGATCGTAGAGAGAGCAGCTGCGTAGGCAATTTGTGTGGCTTCGTCAGGGAGATATGTCTGTGACATAGTATGAGGTGAGATTCTCAGAGTTAGCTCGTTATGCTCCATGGATGGTTCCGACTGATCAGGAGAGGATCAGGCGATTTATAGACGGACTCATTTATCCCATCCGTATTCTGATGACTCGAGAGAGGATCCTGAGCTATACCTTCGAGGATGCAGTGGATATTGCTAGTGATATTGAGACGGCTCGCCGTTAGGAGAGAGAGGAGAGGGAGGCCAAGAGGCCTCGAGGATCAGGTAGCTTCAGTGGTGCTCCGTCTAGGGGCCAGGTTCAGCAGAGCAGAGGTCGATCTTCCAGACCTCATTTGTCAGCTCGCTCAAAGTATTGTGGGTCATCTTCTGGTCGGGGTTATCAGGGCTCTCTGCAGAGCCAGCCATCTCTTAGTGCACTTCCAGCGCAGAGTTCGTCTCATGCCCCATCAGTTCAGGGTTCATCCCGATCGAGTACATCAGCTAGCCACTCCGGCGCGAGGGGTTCCCATCAGTCCCAGTTCCCAGCACTCGAGAGTTGTTATGAGTGTAGTGAGTTTGGGCATATGCGGAGGGAGTGTCCCCGCCGTGCATCCAGTTCATCTCAGCAGAGGGGCCAGGCCTCATCTTCTGGCCTAGTATCTTCGGCACCCGCCTCGCCAGCTAGGGGTGAGGGTCAGGCAGCTAGGGGTCGCCCCAGAGGGGAGGCAAATCGGGTGGTGGTTAGGCCCGATTCCATGCTCTCCAGGGCCGTTCAGATGCTGTTGCTTCGGATGCTGTTATCACAGGTATTATTTCAGTCTGCCACAGGGATGCCTTAATTCTATTTGATCCTGGCTCCACATATTCCTATGTATTTTCATACTTTGCTCATCATTTGGGGACGACTCGAGGGTGTCTTGTGTTACCTGTGGATGTATCTACCCCGGTGGGCGATACTATCATTGTGGACCATGTATATCCGTCCTGTCTTGTTACTATTGGGGGTCTGGAGACCCGAGTTGACTTACTGCTATTGAGCATGGTTGATTTCGATGTTATTCTGGTTATGGATTGGCTATCTCCGTGCCATGCTATTCTAGACTATCACGCCAAGACAGTCACATTGGCTATGCCGCGTATTCCGAGGGTCGAGTGGCGTGGTATGACTGATTATGTACCCAGCAGGGTAATCTCTTTCTCGAAGGCCTAGCGAATGGTTGGGAAGGGATGTTTATCATATTTGGCATTTGTGAGAGATGTTGGAGCTGAGACTCCTAGACTTGATTTTGTTCCCGTTGTGAGGGATTTTCCAGACGTGTTCCCAGCAGACCTGCCGGGCATGCCACCAGACAGGGATATTGATTTTGGTATTGATCTGGTGCCGGGCACTCAGCCTATCTCTATTCCTCCCTATCATATGGCACCAGCTGAGTTGAAGGAGTTGAATGAGCAGCTTCAGGAACTCCTAGATAAGGGGTTTATTCATCCTAGTGTGTCACCGTGGGGTGCACCGGTCTTATTTGTGAAAAAGAAAGATGGCTCAATGAGAATGTGTATTGATTACAGGCAATTGAACAAGGTGACAGTGAAGAATAAGTATCCCCTACCCCGTATTGTGACTTATTTGATCAGCTCCAAGGAGCAAGGGTATTCTCGAGGATTGATCTTCGATTAGACTATCACTAGCTGAAGATCAGGGATTCTGATATTATGAAGACAGCTTTTAGGACGAGATATAGGCATTATGAGTTTCTAGTTATGTCTTTTGGGCTGACTAATGCCCCAGCCGTGTTCATGCATTTGACGAACAGCGTGTTCCGGCCGTATCTGGATTCCTTTGTGATTGTGTTTATTGATGGCATCCTGGTGTACTCTCGTAGCCAGGAGGAGCATGCCCAGCATTTGAGAGTAGTATTGTAGAGGTTGAAGGAGGAGAAGCTTTATGAAAAGTTCTCCAAGTGTGAGTTCTGGCTCGGGTCTGTGGCTTTTCTGGGACACGTGGTGTCCAGTGATGGTATACAGGTGGATCCAAAGAAGATAGAGGCGGTGCAGAGCTGGCCTAGACCGACCTCAGCCACTGAGATCCGTAGTTTCCTTGGGTTGGCAGGGTATTATCGTCGGTTTGTTCAAGGGTTTTCTTCTATTGCATCACCCTTGACTAAGTTGACTTAGAAGGGTGCTCCATTTGTGTGGTCCCAGGAGTGTGAGGAGAGCTTTCAGAAGCTCAAGAAAGCATTGACCACGGCTCCAGTTCTGATATTGCCATCAGCTTCAGGTTCCTGCACCGTGTATTGTAATGCCTCGAGAGTTGGCATCGGATGTGTGCTGATGCAGGAGGGTAGAGTTATTGCTTATGCTTCTCACCAGTTGAAGCCCCATGAGAAAAACTACCATGTGCACGATTTGGAGTTAGCAGCTATAGTTCATGCTCTGAAGATTTGGAGGCACTACTTGTATGGTGTTTCTTGTGAGGTGTATACTGATTATCGCAGCCTTCAGCATCTGTTCAAATAGAAAGATCTTAATTTGAGACAGCGGAGGTGGCTTGAGTTTCTTAAGGATTATGACATTACCATATTGTATCATCCGGGGAAGGCCAATATAGTGGCCGATACTTTGAGCCGGAAGGCAGTTAGTATGGGCAGCTTGGCATATATTCCAGTTGGGGAGAGACCCTTCGCGGTTGATGTTCAGGCGTTGGCCAATCGGATGGTGAGATTGGATATTTCAGAGTCGAGTCAAGTGTTGGCTTGTGTTGTTTCTCGGTCCTCCTTGTATGATCGTATCAGAGAGCGTCAGTATGATGATCCACATTTGCTTGTCCTCAAGGACAGGGTTCAGCACAATGATGCCAGGGATGTGATTATTGATAGTGATGGTGTGTTGCCGATGCAGGGCCGGATTTGCGTGCCCAATGTAGATGGACTTCGAGAGTTGATACTAGAGGAGGCTCATAGCTCGTGGTACTCCATTCATCCGGGTGCCGCGAAGATGTATCAGGACTTGAGACAGCATTACTGGCGGAGGAGGATAAAGAAGGATATTGTGAGTTATGTAGCCCGATGCCTCAACTGTCAGCAGGTCAAATACGAGCATCAGAGACTGGGCGGTGTTCTTCAGCGTATGGTTATTCCTGAATGGAAATAGGAGCGGATTACTATAGATTTCGTGAGTGGTCTCCCTCGAATTTCGAGGAAGTTTGATTTAGTTTGGGTGATTGTGGATCGGCTGACCAAATCCGCGCACTTCATTCCAGTATGTACTACTTACTCATCGGAGCGGCTGGCAGGGATCTTTATTCGGGAGATTATCAGGTTACATGGAGTTCCAGTGTCTATTATCTCGGATAGAGGTACACTGTTCACTTCTCAATTCTGGAGGGTATTTCAGTGGGAGTTGGGTACGCAGGTGGAGTTGAGCACAGCATTCCATCCTCAGACGGACGGACAGTCCGAGCGCACTATTCAGATTTTAGAGGACATGTTGCGTGCCTGTGTTATAGATTTTGGAGGGTCATGGGATGAGTGTTTGCCACTTGCAGAGTTTGCCTACAAAAATAGTTATCAATTGAGTATTCAGATGGCCCCGTATGAGGCGTTGTATGGTAGGCGGTATAGATCTCCTGTTAGATGGTTCGAGCATGGCGAGGCTAGATTGTTGGGGACTGAGATGATTCAGGATGCTTTAGAGAGAGTGAAGTTAATCCATGAGAGGCTTCGTGCAGCACAGTCGTGCCAGAAGAGTTATGCGGATCGGAAGTTTCGTAATGTGTCATATATGGTAGGCGAGAAGGTCTTGTTGAAGGTTTCGCCCATGAAGGGTGTTATGCGGTTCGGGAAGAAGGGGAAGCTAAGTCCGAGGTTCATTGGCCCTTTTGAGATACTCAGGAGGATTGG
>MU772732.1:940-14013 GCA_026770625.1 Nicotiana glauca | reverse complement strand
CATGCCTATTACCACTGAGTTGGAAGTACTCACTTTACTCCCTGCACCTTGTGTGCAGATTCAGGTACTTCGGGAACCTAGTTGAGCTAGTTGTTGTTTCCAGAGTTTTCATGAGTTGTCGAGGTAACTGCTTGACGTCCGCAGGACCCGACTCCTCCCCTATCCCTTTATTATTTCCGTACTTTAGAACATATTTATTTTTTTTTGAGGATTCTTGACTCGGTATTATTTAGAGGCTCTAGAGTCATGACCCCAGGTCTTTAGGAGTTACAGTTTATGTTAGAGTTTCGTATTATTTTCATTGGAGTATTTCAGCTATGAGTATTGATATTTGATTTAAGTATTTAATTAATTGGTTTTGAGCTTCATGTTCGGTTGAGAGAGAGTTAATCGTCGGGCTTGCCTAGAATTAGTGTTGGGCGCCATCACTCACAAGTCTGCCCAGCCACCAAACTGGGGCAGAAAATTTTTTTTGTTTGTCTATTTTGTTGCAATCAGGAGCCCGCCTGGAGAACAAGGGAATACTTTTCAAGCATTGCAGTCAGGAGCCCACCTGGAGAACAAAGGAATACTTTTCAAGTTTCAGCAGTCAGGCGCCCACCTGGAGAACAAGGGAAGTACAATTCAAATGTTAACTTTTAATGTTTAATATTTGATAACATGATGTGCCCAGCCACCAAACTGTGGCAGAAATTTTCTTAGTTTGTCTATTTATTTGCAGTCAGGAGCCCACCTAGAGAACAAGGGAATACTTTTCAAGCGTCAGCAGTCAGGAGCCCGCCTGGAGAATAGAGGCATATATTCCAAATTTCAGCGGTCAAGCATCACCTGGAGAAAGGGAAAACACTTCAGAGTGCGACTCAAGTCAGCAACAAAAGAGGCTTGCGGAAAGAATGCGAGTCAACAGTCTGAGATGATCAGCGGAAGTTAGCCACAATCCAAAATAATGAAAGAAGAGGAGAAACAAAAAGAAGGAAAAAGTGAATCCAAATGCAGAAGTAGAGAAAAATGTGAATTGCTTAAGACATAATGGGAGTCACAAGCATGGTATGGTGTCCGGGTTTGGTCCGAGATGCTGGGGAAGAATGAATTAGCACCTGCAACTAGCTAGCGTCAAGGTTCAGATCCAAAGTCTGCATGAAGAACCATTCAAGACTCAAGATCAAGCTTCAGAAGACTTATAGATAGGAATCTTGTAACTCGTAGTTGACAGGCTTAGCTAGTCTTTTTTATGTTTTGATCTTTGATGTAATAACAGGACCGCGGACCGGAACCTCGGCAGAACGGCACCTCGCCTGGCTCTTCACCACGGCGAACTCCATCATCTCACTCATTTCTGAACTATACTGACCTGATTCCTTTATAGCCAAGGATATGTAGGCAACCTCTGAAGCAAGGTTCAGTCAAATCTTTCAAAAATGCTTCCCACGGAGTATTCAAGCGGGTAAAAATCGCTCGTATCCGCTCACTTTGTCTTTGCACGAAAACTCTTCATGTTTCCGAGCAAAGAGGGGCAGCTGTGAGCGCGTGATTTTTGCCCTACATGAAGATAACTCCTAAAAATAGATCAAAATAATTTTGATTGATTTTTTAGAAATTTTCCTTTGTTTAGTTGCATTTCATGCATTTTAATATTTTAAAATCATAATAATAAATACCAAGAAACATCTTGCATAGCATTTAGGTTTTATCGTAAGTCATTTAGTTTTCATAAAAATTAAAATTCACAAAAATATTTTATTTTTACGCCTTTTCCTTTTGTTGATTTTTCTCTTCTAATTTAGGATTAAGTAGTTTTTATATTTTTCATAATTAGTATAATTTTAGATAATTTAGGTTTTTAATTCTAGGATTTTTAATAAAAAAGAAAATAAAAAGAAATTGAGAATAAAAAATTGAAAGAACCTTCCCCAAAAAATATTTTCCCCCTAAAAGACTTTTCCTTCCCCCACAATATTTTCTCCCCAAAAAAACCTTCCCCCAAAATATTTTCTCCCCAAAAAAACCTTCCCCCAAAATATTTTTCCCCCAAAAGACCTTCCCCAAAATATTTTTCCCCCAAAAAGACCTTCCCCCACACACATTAAAAACACCTACACGCCTAAATTCCAAAAAAGGAGCGGCAATTGAGGATACCCCATCTTCTTTGATTTCCAATAACTGACTCATATGTTTTCAAAAACTCATGGGAAGATTCTAGGCATTGAAAAATTGGTAGAATATTTCTGAACAAAATCCAATCAAGTCAATAAAAATCAGTCAGCGATACGGAAGAGCAAAATCCGGCAGCTTCCACGGAAAACAACCTTGACTGACCATAGAGAATTACAGGTCCGTTCGAGGAATCGCCGCCCATTTTCGGTTGCCAACGAGGTTCCGTTCGAGTTTTCTATTTCTGGTCCGAGCTCAGCCGAGTTGAATCCGGTGAGATCCGTTCAAAGCTTCTAATGTGAGTTCTGTTTGAGATCACCGTTTGAGGTCTCCGATCACTGGTTCCACTTGTCGATGCCAGCGAAATCTCCGGTCCGGAATTGTTCAGTTGCTAGGCTTGTATTTACAACTCAGTTCATTTAATACAAAATTAAAACTCAATTTTGAAGCTATAAAATCGGGAAAGGTTGCGGAGTCTTATGTGCGAGATTGTTGTTCATAACTTTAATGAAGGTCCAATATTCTTTAGTGCTAATACATGGATTCACTATCGAAAAGATGATCCAGAGAGTAGAATTATCTTCCAAAATCAGGTAACTGCATGCTTCTATTAGTATTCATTAAGTTGTCCTAGTATTTAGAGTTGTTTCGAATATATATTCTTATGAGTCTGCTGTAAAGATAATTGTGGATAAAAAGCCACCTTGATCCATGCTTTAATATTTGTTTAAATTCTTAGGTTTGTTTAAAGGAATAACAGGTGATATAGATGAATAGTATAAGTTGCATGTGGAACTCTAACGACTTGGAAATTTTAGGCCAATTAATTTTAGTCTATCATGCTTATCAACACCCTAAGCTAGCTATTTTTCCAAAATTGATTTACTTCGTGCTCTTTTTCAATAATTCTGTTGCATGGCCCTCGTATTAACTTAGATATAAAGATGACTAATATTTCGTAGCGAGCCTTTAGGACCATTTAAAAAATGATTGTGGTTGCATATACGTTCGTGTACCATGACCATGATCCTAAATTAATTCGGAGTACGCGTTCGCGCAACTTTGATCATTCTTTTTCTTAATAGTAATACGGGTTTTGGGTCTTCCAAGCTAGGTAGCATATTTGAATTAGGAGATTTTCCTCTTGTTCAAGTGTGGACCTGAGTTTGAAGCTCGACTTCCGCGAAAGGTTTTCTAATAATAGTAATTAACGATGTTAATTAATTAGAGCCCTTTTAAAGACAATCTTTAATAGAAAATCGTAGTTCTTTTAGGTTGGCCTTTAAAACAAATTGAGGTGCGCCGCGCCAAAATCACAAACTGTGTGACCCTCTTTAATTACTATATTAAAATACTTAGAATTCGGGACGTGCCGTTTAGCGAATTTTCACGGCCTCCCGCAAAGTTAATAACACGTTAATCACTTTAGGCACGTTCTTTAATAATCTTACCTTCCTAAATTCGGGTGTGAATTTCATGCGACCCAAATTCATGTCCCAAAACGTTGAATAAAATGTGTCGAGGATCCGGGTGCATTTCATGTGACGTGGTCCAAAAACATATTTTAAACGACGTTCAATTTCTTAAAAATCTAATTAAAAGCGGTTAGAAGGTAAAATGCACATAGGTTTGAACATGTTCTAAAATCAGATAATTATGCCAAATATAGCAGTTGAGCGACCGTACTAGAACCACAGAACTCGGGAATGCCGAACACCTTCTCCCGGGTTAACAGAATTCCTTACCCGAATTTCTGGTTCGCGACTGTTAAACGGAGTCAAACCTTTTCCTCGATTCGAGATACAAACTGGTGACTTGGGACACCATAAATCTCCCAAGTGGCGACTCTGAATCTCTTAATAAACAAATCCCATTTCGATTGTCCTTTAATTAGAAAAACTCCTTTTATTTTGCCCTTCACGGGGTGTATTAGCGGAAAAAGGAGGTGTGACAAACGGTCCTAATAAATTCAAAGGTTAAAAATGCGGTGCCTAAGGATTCAATCCCACAGTATGGTTAAGAATCGAGCTTTTGTAGCAGATTATGATATGAGGCTCAAAATGATCTATGATGTTTTCAACTAGCAGTGGTGCATCGAGAGGAAAAAGAGAAAAGAGCTTCATATTCATGGAGGGATTATGAGAACGGGTGCATCCGTTGAAGACGTGAATGTGCGTGCAAAGAGGGCATGAAACGGTTCATGGGCTTGGAGACAATTGGGTCTTATGGAATGGGGTCACTCAAGATGAGTGCGGATCTAGGTTGGTGATGTAAGGAATTGAGCTAATGTCATCTCTAAGGCAGGTTAAGGATGAATTAAAAGAAGTTAGATTGGTCAGCCATGGTTGAATTGGCACAGTAATGACGGTAGGTGCAAGGCTTGACGTCCGCCGTAGTTGATTATATTTGGAAGTATTCAAGTATTATGGCCTATCATGTGTAGGTGGATCCCGGAGGGGTGATGGTAGTATAGACCACTACTTGAGGATTGAATGTTCTACGGTTATGAGGAGTAACTCGTGTATTGCTATGGTTCTCTTGGAATGAGTTCAGTAAAAGTTTTTTATATGATGAAGTGTATACTCTATTAGTGGTTCAGGAGTTACGATGAATTCCTTATACTGTCACATATGGCAAGTTAGATGTAGTGAGTGGTATGAAAATTGAAAGTGAGAAACTGAGATTGCGGTTCGGTGTTGGCAAGGATGTCACGAGCTCGGATGAGCAGGAAAAAGGGACTTGAATGCTTAGAGTAGGTTGGTATTGTCTTCGGCGTCACCTGAGATTGGCATTTTGTGTCGGAGGCTTTGCATCATGGATACAGATTCTTGATCGCTTTTCAGCATTAGTGCAGCCGATGGTATGGATGTATAGACCTGTTATCTGTTACGGAAGTTGTGGGAGCATGCCCCACAGGAAGGTTGTATAAGTGTGGCACATAGTCACTTGATTGACTAAAGGATTAAGCCAAGTATGAAGATTGTGGCGATATTGTTAATTTGAGAATTGATGCCTCGAGGCACTCAATTTATTAGGTTGTGGACTGTGGAGGATTACTCCAGTTATGGTGGTTGTTCTTGTGTGTTATGGGAAAAGGGAGTTGTTATGGACCCAGAAAATATTATGGACCTAGTTCGATATGATCAGAATCGGCTTGAGGTCTGTGAATGGATTTAAGTATGAATATGGGCTCTATATTAGGTCGAATGTGTTCATTTCAGCATAGATCTCTGTATGGAGGAGTATTTAGACGTTGGGTGTTATTTCGTCATTAGCTATTTCATGTAATGCCATATTGTGCAGTGTGAGTTGTGAGTGGCTCGATAATTTTCTTATGTGTTGAGGTTACGCATAGCGATAGTGTTGTGCGAGCAGGATTGTTCTTTAGTTTCAGAACATATATCGCACCTCAATTTTGCTTGAGTTTGTTAGCTTATTATGACGACCTGATCCGTCATCTCATGTGTTGTCGCTCCGTTTCCCCCGTTTTATGCTTCTTCATGTTTCGTTATCGGTATGTGGTGTGTTAGAGTTGATTTGGATTGGTTTTGATAAGAAATGAGACACTTAGTCTCTTTAAGGAAAGCTTAAGTTGGAAAAGTCAACCGAATGTTGACTATTGAGTTATAGGGCTCGGATGTGAATTTCGGTGATTCGTCTAGCTTCGGGGGTTGATTTGTGACTTAGGAGTGCGATCGGAATTGGATTTGGAGGTCCGGTGTAGAATTAGGCTTGAATTGGCAAAGTTTGAATTTTGGCGAATTCCGGTTGATAGGTGAGATTTTGATCCGAGAGTCGGAATGGAATTTTGAGAGTTACTGTAGCTCCGTTAGGTGATTTTGGATATGTGTGCAAAATTTCAGGTCATTCGGACGTCGTTTGGTCGGGTTTTTGATTAATGTGAGTTTCGGAAGAATTTGATAAACTTAGGCTTGAATCCATGGTGAATTGATGATTTTTGTGTTGTTTGGTGTGTTTTGATGATTGGAACACGTTCGTATGATGTTTTGGGATATGTTGGTATATTTGGTTGAGGTCCCGGGGTCCTCGGGGTGATTTCGGGTGACCAAACGGATCATTTTTGGACTTGGGAGTTGCAGGTTTTCAGGCATTCTGTTGCAGAGAAATCCTTCTTCGCGTTCGCGTGGTATGTGTCGCGAACGCGTAGAGTTAAGCTTTGAGGTCAGGGAATTGTTCATCGTGTTCGCTTTAGGGCTACACGTTCGCGTAGGTTAAGGCATTGGTGCATCGCGTTCGCGTTGCTGGGCACGCGTCCGCATAGAAGAAAAAATAGAGGGCCAGTTGGGTGTTCAACGCATTCGCGTTGATTGGCCGCATTCGCGTTGGTTTCGGGGGCCTAAGCCTTCGCGTTCGCGGGAGACCAGACGCATTCACGAAGGGCATTTTTGTCTGAAGTGAAATTTGTGCATCGCGAACGCGAGAGGACCATCGCGTTCGCATAGAGGGAACTGGCAATAACAGAAGGGTTTTATAAGGTCATTTCATCCGCGACCCGTTTGATATTTCCCCATTTTTGAACTACCTCAAGAGCTTTTGGGTAGAAATTGAAGAGAGTTTTGACGGGAATCGATTGGAGGTAAGTCTCGTGACCTAGAAACGCTATTTTATTAAAGAATCTACCTTTAATTGTTGGAAAATTGGGTGAAAAAAATTGAAGAACTAGGGCTTGGATTTTTGAAATGAAAATTTGGGTTTTGAGGGAGCATTTGGACTCCGATTTTGGTAAATTTTATATGTACGAACTCGTGGCGAGACGAGGAATCCGGTGATGTGAATTTTATAATTTTTCGAGAAGTGGGCTCGGGGCTTGGGTTTTGCTAGTTTCGAGTTATTTGCTATTTTCGATTGTTTTCGATTGGGTATTGTTCCATTGGCGTATTGTGATGTATTCGCTCTGATTTTGGTTAGATTCGACGTGCGTGGAGGATGATTTGAGGGGCAAAGGCGTTGCGAGCTAGAGATTTCATCGGTTTGAGGTGAGTAATACTTGTAAATGATATCCTGAGGGTTTGAAACCCCGGATTTGCACGTCATAGTGCTATATTGGGGTGACTTGCACGCCGGATATGAGCGTGGGGTAGAGCACCATTGGGGATTGTGACTTGGTCCGTCCCGGTTGTTGATTTTACCGTGTATTTGACTGAAACTACTTGTTATCATCATAATTTGGGCTGATTGCCATGTTTGGGGCCTTGCGCCGATTTGTAGAATCCTTCGGGGATCGATATCACTGTTTTAGAATTTTTTTTTTTTTTTTGCATATCATTTGAATTCATTCCAAGGTTTTAAATACTGTTTTGCAAACTCAGCCATATTTCTAAGTTTTTAAAACTCAAATGATATTTTAAATGTTATTTCGGGCTGAGAACTATTGTTTTATATATGCCCAAGGGGCTTATGATGTTTTTTGTACTGATTATGGGTGGCTCGGGCTGCGCGCCGCAGTAGTGAGTTAAAACAGTGGTAACAATAGCACTATGTGATGTGACTTGAAACATTATGGGTGGCTCGGGCTGCGCGCCGCAGCAAGAACTTGAAACAATGGTAACAATGNGGAGCCCCCCCCCCCCCCGGAGTCTGTATACACCCCCAGTGAGCGCCATCGACGATAAATAAATATGGGTGGCTCGGGCTGCGCACCGCAGTGGGTACTGGAATGTACCATCATATACATTGCATTGCACTCATGTATTTATTCCTATTTGTACTGGTTGTCATGATATACAACACACTCGTTTCATTGGCATCTATGCTACTTCTTGCACTATTTATCGGATACCCCAGTGTTATTTGTTGATGGAGTGTTGTGCCCGAGGGGCTGACTTACGTTCTGACTGCACTATTTGTGTCGCGTGCATTTGCTTAAACTATTGAAAAGGAATATTTTCAAAAGTGGTTTTAACTGAGCCCAGATGTTTTCCAAGGATTTCACGGTTTTACTGTTTTTCTCAAAAGGGTTGTACTTTTCTATATAGCATGATGGAGTGCCTTACATGATATCTTGCTTTCAGCTATTATTTACTTTTATTACTCACTGATTTGGAGTACTCACTTTACTCCCTGCACCTCGCGTGCAGTTGCAGGTATTGTTCATCCGATAGCAGGTTATTAGCTGATTGAAGGTATACTATTGTAGCTAAGCAAGGTGATCGCCGGCGTTCGCGGCACCGAACTTTGTCCTTAATTCCAGAATTTTACTTTGTATATTATTATTGGCCTGGTAGTAGTGTTCAGTCTTCTTTAGATGCTCGTGACTTGTGATACCCCGATTTGGGTTGCGTTTGGGTTTTTACTTCCGCTAATTATTAATAATAAATCATATTTAGATTGCTTATTTATGTTTAATTATTGTTGAAAAGGTTGTTTAAGAATGGTTGGCTGGCCTTGTCTTCACGAGAGGCACCATCACGACCGGAGCGGGGTTTGGGGCGTGACACTTATGGCGCTATATGTCTCCTCAGGGGTGGTATTATGCACTTAGTGTTCTGGTGACCGATATTAGGTATTTCGTTGTAATGAGCAATTTAGCTCGGTGTGTATCTCTTTATGAAAATTTTATTTGTAGATCAGGTGGCATGCCGCCATGGCTATGTTGTTTGGATCGGGTTGCACGCCGTAACAATGTAATGTTGAGTACAGTTCCCTATACCTATTTTTGTGTGTTTTGTTTCCCATTTTCTAAGGAAAGTTTATATCACTCGCGTGTTTTGGGTTGTCCCTTCCTGAGTTTGTTTTCCTTATGTATCGTGTTTGAGCTTGCAACTTATTGGCACGTTACGACATCATAGGGGACTTTTGATTAGATCGGGATGGCTTATTACTTGAGCAGTTCATATCGGGGGAACGAGATTATTGGATCTCGGATCAGTGCAGTCGGATTATATGAAGTATACTAAAGAGCAAAGAACATTATTTGGTCCATAATGAGTTAATGGTTCTTGTCAGAAGAATAGACTCAATGATTTGTTGACTTGGCAGTTGGTTATAAATTTCTACACATTTCTTCCGTCGTGACAGTATTGTATGAGTGGAATAAGACTTATACATGTCATGAGGTGCACTATGAGCCTCAGATTCGGGGAATGTCGGTTATTATAATTAGAGAATTTTATTACGGTCCTGCGGATGATGTGCTGCATGGTAAAAATTCGGCAAAGGTATGTAGTCATGTTCTGGTATATCCCGTAGTGATTGATACAGTGTTCATAAGTAGGCCTGGCAGAGAAATTTCGGATGTTGAAATTGGGCTCTAAGGCTCATTTGTTTGAATAAAAGAGAATATCTTCAGATTTTCTCAAGCTAATGTGCTCAACTGAGTTGTGGTAGCACAGGTAGGTTCACGAGGTGTTTTACTGTGATTTCAGACAACTCCAACACAGTTCTTAGAACGTTCGAGAATGAATGTTTGTTTAAGTGGGAAAGAATGTAATGATGTGACCGGTCATTTTGAGCTCTAGCGCGTCATTTGGCAATTTGAGGCTATGAGCATCTTCACTTCAGGTATTATAACTTGTATGCATGGTCGGAATCGAATTCCGGGAAGTTCAGAGTTGAATTGGAAAGAGAGTTCTCATTTTGAAAGCTTTAAGTTGAAAGAATGGGCTAAGATTGGATTTTTGAATAAACGACCTCAGAATCGGGACTTGAAGGTTCCATCAGGTTCATATGATGATTTCGGACTTGGGCATATGTCGGATCGGGTTTTGGGTGACCCGGGAGCATTTCAGCACCTATTATGGAAGTTAGCATTTTTTGGAAGAATTTCATAAGTTTGGGTTGAAGTGCATTTCAGTGTTATCAATGTCCGTTCGAGATTTCGAATATGGGAATAGCTCTGTATGGTGATTCTGGTGTTGGGAGCACGATCGGAAGTGAATTCAGAGGTCCGTGGGTCATTTTGAGTCATTTGACTAAAGATAGAAATTTGAAGGTTTTGAGGAGTTTGACCGGAAGTGGACTTTTTGATATCGGGGTTTGATTCCGATTCCGGAAGTTGGAGTAGGTTCATAATGTTGAATATGACTTGTGTACAAAATATGAGGTCAATCGGATGTGATTTGATAGGTTTAAACATCGAAAGTAGAAGTTTGAAATTCTATAGTTCATTAAGCTCGAATTGGAGTGCGATTCGTGATTTTGACGTCGTTTGATGTGATTTGAAGCCTCGAGCAGGTCCACATTATGTTTTGGGACTGGTTGGTATGATTGGTTGGGGTCCCGAAGGCCTCATGTGGATTCCGGATGGTTAACGGATCAAATTTAGAATTTGAAGAAGGATGAAGCAGTTGGTATTAGTGTAACCGCACCTGCGAGGTTTTGGCCGCAGGTACGGAGCCGCAGAAGCAGCCTTGGTGTCGCAGAAGCGGGAATGGCTGGGCTTGGCTGGGGGTGCAGGTGCAAAGCAGCTTCCACAGAAGCTCGACCGCAGAACTGGTCATGGGCGAGTTAGCTGAGACCGCATCTGTAATGGAAATTTTCGCAGGTGCGGTGGACCGCAAGTGCGAGAAGCGAGCTGGCCAGTGTGTTCTTTTAAAAGCCAGGGTTTGGAGCCGATTTGGAGCAACTTGGGAGTGAAATTTTCACCATCAAGCTTGAGGTTAGTGGTTTATTCTAGTTTTGAGTTAAATACATTGATTATCTATAGATTTTAGCATGAAAATTGGTAGAACTTGGGGTTTGAGGGAAAACCTAGAAAATTGATATTTTCAGATTTTGACCATTATTTTGGGCATGAAATTGAGAGTAAATTATATATTTGAGTTCGTGAGGTTATGGGAAAACTTTATCTTCGAAAAATATTGAAATCCGGGCATGTGGGACCTAGGGCGTTTTTGCCAACTTTTCGATCAGGGTTAGAAATTGTTATAATTTGGATTATTATGAGTATTTGAACGTGTATTAATGGGCTTACCTAATCATTGGCTAGTTTTGGAACGTTGTGCATCAATTTGAGTCTTCAAAAGGGTGTGGAATGCCGGTTATGGAACTTCAGGGTGAGGTGAGTCTCCTTTGTAACCTTGTAAGAGGGAATCGTCCCCATAGGTGAGTTAATTAGGTATGTGCTCCTATTTGTGGGGGCTACATACGCACGATGTGATGAGAGTCCGTGCGTAGCTAATATTATGCTTAAGTCCGGGTAGTATAGGGTCCAAAATCATGCTTTACTTGTAATATTTTCAACCTTGTTGTCAAGTTAAAAATTCCTAAACACATATTGAATGTATAAATAAATTTCTAAAAGGCTAGACATCATTTATTAACTTTTAAAAGAGAAACTTGTCTTTCCCTGAATACTTGCTCCCTAATGAATTCTTGGTTGACTGCTTGGATGTGTTTATTTATTTTGGAACTGGCCGAACGCCTTGGTAGATTAAATAGATACATCTATGGTTCGCGCCATTGGACCTTCTGGCAGTGAATATTTTAAATATTGTTGGATCAGGTCGTGCGTCCTCGGCATGATTTGCGCATGCTTGTAATGTTTGCCTTAGAAACTATAAATGTGGATATTTGCGCTCCTTGGCCTGAGATAAATGAATAAATAATAAAAAGAAAATTTGGGAATTTCCTATTAATTTATTCTATTGAGTTACAATCATGTTTATAAAAATCCTTGATTTATTATATTATTGGTGTATCATTATTGGACCACTAGTAAGTGTCAAAGCCGACCTCTCTTCTCTACTTCTTCGAGGTTATGTGGGATACTTAATATAATAACCCGACCGGTCGTTTTGAGCTCTAGATCATCGTTCAGCAGTCTGAGGCCATGAGCAGCTTCATTTCAGCTGATATGACTTGTACGTGTGGTCAGAATTGAATTTCGAAAAATTCGGAGTTGATTTGGGAAGAGAATTCTCATTTCGGAAGCTTAAAGTTGAAAGAATTAACTAGGACAGGATTTTTGAGTGAACAACCTCGAAATCGGGATCTGAAGGTTCCAGCAGGTTCGTATGATGATTTCAGAATTGGGCGAATGCCCAGTTCGGGTTTTGGATAACCCAGGAGCGTTTTGGCACCTATTGTGGAAGTTAGTATTTTAGAAGAAATTTCATAAGTTTGTCTTGAAGTGTATTTTAGTGTTATCGATGTCAGTTTGGGATTCCGAGTCTGTGAATAGCTCCGTGTGGTAATTCTGGATTTGGGAGCACGATCGGAAGTGAATTCGGAGGTCCGTAGGTCATTTTGGAGTCATTTGGCTAAAGATATAAATTGGAAGGTTTTTGAGAAGTTTGACCGGAAGTGGAATTTTGGATATCGAGGTCAAAACCTGATTTCAAAAGTTGGATTAGGTCTGTAATGTCGAATATGACTTGTCTACAAAATTCGAAGTCAATCGGGCGTGATTTGATAGGTTTAAACATCGAAAGTAGAAGTTTGAAATTCTAAAGTTCATAAAGCTTGGCTTGGAGGTCGATTCGTGGTTTGAACGTTGTTTGATATGATTTGAGGCCTCAAGCAAGTTCGTAATGTATTTTGGGACTGGTTGGTATGATTGGTTGGGGTCCCAGGGGCCTTGGGTGGATTCCGGGTGGTTAACGGATCGAAAATGGGATTTTTGGAAAGGCTGAAGTTGCTGGTATCTGATGTAACAGAACCTACGAGGGTTTGGCCGTAGGTGCAGAGCCGCAAAAGCGGCTAGGAGGGAGCAGATGCGGTTTTGGGTCAAGAGCGAAGGGACCGCAGATGCGTGTCACGACCCGAATTTTTCCCACCATCGGGTGTCGTGATGGCGCCTACTAACGGAGCTAGGACAGCGAAACAATAAACAGTCTCTATCCAACCTCAACAATTTAATATTTTAAATAGATGCGGAAGACTTTAAGTTTAACAAAATGGTATAAAAATGCGAAAGTTTGAAACACATCACTACCCAAAATCTGGTGTCACTAGCTCACGAA
>MU772729.1:5844-40849 GCA_026770625.1 Nicotiana glauca | reverse complement strand
CCTGGGCGTAATACTCGGGTTTTATTTGCAACGTCCGCAGAATTCTATTTAGAGGATATACTTGGGCGTGATCACGAACATACCTGAATCCCTCTATCATCTCTTCTTCGAGTGCATTCATTCTCATACAATTTGGAAATTCTTTAATATGAACACTAGTAACGTTATTTTGTTCACTGCTTGGCTTAGAGTGCATTGTACCAACACTCACCAGTCTTTCACCTACCAAGGAATTGAAGTTCCAAAACTTTAATTACCCCTTTCATCCTTTGGCATACATGGACCAACCGAAATCACAACCTGTTCAATAACTTGCATACACATGTATCCATCAAAAATATTCTCTTCCATATGATCGAATTTCATTACCTCACACCATCTCCAACTCCCCATCCCATTTCCACCCTCGAATATATTAAATGGCACCCGCCCACATCACCTTTTTTAAAACTTAATATTGACGGTGCTTTTAATCCCATCACTAAGGTAGGTGTTGCTGCTGGAGTATTTAGAAACAATGAATGCCAGCGGATTCGTGGTTTGTCCACAAAAATCCCATGCTCGTCAGCACTCGAATCAGAATTACAAACCTATTGATAGGATTGAAAATTGCTCAACAATTCCATCTATATATCCATTACAGATAGAAACGAATTCTCAGGTAATGCAAAAAGTCTTGCACGCGGGGACTGATCTTTACTTACCTATTATTTTGGAATGCAGGCCATTACTGATAATGCTGGGACATCCGGAGCTTCAGCATATTTACCATGAAGCCAACACTGTAGCGGATCTACTTGCTCAGCATGGCATGACTTTAGCTCCTTGCGCAGGCTATCAACGGAGTCATCCACTACACTATGAAGAACCCCCTCTTTATGATTTACTTGCTTTTTCTAGAACTTGTATAGCCAGAACAATCCCCCCGTGTAAAACCTCTACTACTTGTCTTTCTTAGATTCTAATAAATATCCGTATTAGCCAATTAAAAAAAAAGGAACATAGTTGTCCCATGAAGCTGCCATTAATACATAGTTGTCTTATGCCTCCTAAGGCGTTATCATTGCCTAAGGAAGCTAAACTATTACATGCAGTTAAGCTAGTTGTTCGAAAATTAATATAACCATCCTTATCAGGTGAATACATATTTAAAGCAAAATTAGGAGGCTCCGCAAAATAGATAATATTGTAGCTAGGATGAAGTAGTGCTTCTTTTGCTAGTTGATGTGCAGCTTTGTTTCCCTCTCGAAAGTTATGCTTCAACTTGATCTCCGCCTTCTCCATTAGCTTCCCCAGGAAGTACTTGCATTCAGTAAGCAAATCTGTGTAAGTAGGATAATCTTCCTCCATGTACCTTATTACTTCTGTAGCGTCCGTTTCGATTTCGCATGGTATGAAGTTTCCTTGCATGATTATCTTCAAAGCTTGCCGGAAAGCCAGTAGTTCCGCCTGGATTGCAGTCATGCATGCACATTTTTTGTGGTATTCTAGTATCCATGTTCCTTTATTATCCCTTATTATGCCACTTATTCCTCCAGTGAGTATTTCCTCCTTGAGAGCTCTATCAATGTTGATCTTAAACCAGTTCTGGGGTGGTGGGTGCCATTTTATTCGGACTTTAATAGTTGCATTATTAGAGGTGTGTTTACTGGTTAAGAAGAGAAATTCCAAAGCATTTTTAACTACTTTAGTAGTGTTGATTGTGAAGGCAGTTTTGTTGATGTTGTTGTCATTTCTATTTTTCCAAATGGACCATAGTGCAAATGGAAAAACCCTATCCCAAGTTATGAGTTTACTTGGTAAGCTTGGGGATATATTTCTTAGGAAGTCCACCCAATGTTCATTTGTCTTTGGTCTACTTGTGTCGACCCCTACAGAAGCCCAAAATTTTTTCATTATTTTGCAATCCCAAAAAATGTGGAGCAGTGATTCGTTCACCTTGCAAATTAGGGCAGTTTGTATCTATGTTTATGCCAATTCTTCCCAAGTATTCCCTAGTGGGGAATCTTAAGTGGTAGCATTTTCATACAAAAAATCGTAACTTCCTAGGACACTGTAATCGCCATATCCAATAATAATTATTGCCTTTATAGTTGTGCTTTTCAATTAGTTTATAGCAAGACGAGGTTGTGAATATTTCACTTGTGTTTTTTGTCCATATAAGCATATTAGCTTGAGGAACATTGGTGGTTAGAGAGTGTATGCTGTTTTTTATGTTCTCAGGGAGTGTGAAAGAAAGTTTGGTCAAATCCCATGATCCACTGTTAATAATATCTTTTATTTTCAGTTCACTTTCCTTGTTTATGAGAGTACCACTAATAGTAGCCCTTAACTTCCCAAATTTAGGGATCCAGTTGGTGTCCCATATGGACAGATTTGACTTGTTATCCACAAGCCATCTTATACCCTCCCTGCATAAGTGCCATCACTTTAGGAGGCTTTTTCATGTGTGTGAGACTCCTTTAGTAGTCTTTGTTTGACCATAAACACTAGTAATGATACGTACCCAATTACTAGAGGGATTGTTTAGCAGTTCCATACGAGGCTTGTTAGTAGGAAAAGGTTTTTTGATTGTGCCTTTCTAATACCTAATCCTCCCATTTCCTTTGGTAAGGTTACTACTTTCCATGCCACTAGGTGCATTTTCCTCTTTAATTCTTCCGTTTATTGTACTACTCCATTTATTTATTTTTCTCAAATCCCTCTTTCCCTTTCTTTTCTTCCATCAGGATTTGTATTTATCTTTCACCTCCTTTTTTTTGCAACTTCCTCCTCTTTTTGCTTTTTTTCCTTCCCATAAAATTTATCCGCTCTTCCCATTCTTCAAAATCAGTTAATACATAAATAATTCAATTAATGTGATATTTCCGTTACAACTTAATGATTGAACAACGTGAGTTTTGAATTATTAAAACTCTTTGGAAAAATGAAACTTACTATATGATCTCTCACATCTATATAATGGATTTTCCCTACAGATATAGTAGTAAACTTGAAGGAGCTTTTTCCTCGAAAAAGGCTTGATAACGTAGAAAATAATGAGTTTTTTTAAAGTTCGATGAATGGAGTTAGATGAAATATCATGAAGCAGGATGACAAGAAGTGTCGGACGATGGCGGAGAGGAGTTTGGACAGATGAGGTGAGAGACAACAGGTAATTTTAATTTTGGAAAAATACATAGGTTAACCCCTGAACTATAAACCAAATCTCTGTTACACACTTTTTACGGACAAAAATAATTTGACACACTCAACTTTGCAACTATACCTAATACACACTACTATGCCTATATGGCCAGTGTGTGGTTTACCAACAAAAATGAGGCGCGTGAAGAAACAAAAAAACTTATCTGATTCTATATTTGAATGATTCAGATCAAATAAAATTGATCCAACGGTTTTAAATAATTTTTCTTTTTTCTTTTCTTTCTTTTATTTCGTTTCTTTTACTTTGTTTTGTTCTTTCTCAACAATCAGAAGACTTTCCCTGTTTTTTTTCCATCGTCCCTAGATCTATGTTTGTTTTTCCGAAACTCCTCCCTAAAAATTAAGAAGGGTTTATTAATGAAGCTTGATGGTCTTTGGAATTTTAAAGGTGGAGAGAGATAATATTTGAAGAGGGATTTTCTGGGTTTGTCCAAATTATTTTGAGATTTTTTTGGGATATTGAGAATATTGTTGAAATGAAGGAATTAAAAGTAGCGGAAGAGGAGAAAGACAGAGTAAGCATTTTCATTCCGCCTAAAAATGATTTGCTTCTAATGAGATGTTGATCTAATCCTATGAAAATGGCGGATCTTAATAATCAATTTTGGGAATCACCTGCTCGAAAAGAAAATAAAGAAGAAGAAGGAGGTAAATAAGATAATGGAGAAAATGAGGTGAAAATAGAACTAGTAAATGTAGAGAAATCTGAATGGAAGTCAGAAGAGATAGCAGCCATGGTCGTATATTTGATGAAGAAGATGGGTTTAATTATAGTTTAAAGTTTTTTTCTTTTTTTAATATGTTAATGACATGTGTCACTATCTCATTGGAGCGTGACATTGACATTACACATGTTTCGAAAAACTGGTCAAGAAAAAAATGATGTATATTAAGAACAATCTGAAAAAGTTGAGCGTGTAAAGTTATTTTCGTTCGCAAAAAATCAGAGAATTGGTCCATAATTCAGAGTAATCTATATTTTTTGCCTTTAATTTCTTAGGTTCTTATATTTGAAGAAGCAACGACCAAAGGAAATGAAGAGTCGAAGTTAGATCTGGCGAAGAACGAAGGTAGATGAGCTAATAACGAGAAAAATGAAGAAACTAAGATCAGAACTAAGTCGGAGGCTAATCTTTGCTGGAATTGGTAGTCTCCAAGGAGGCATCAGAAGAAGTTTCCGATTAAGGACCAACAATCAGTAAACTGAGTAATATGTGCTGAGGGTCAACAAAGTCCTTCCTCCATCATCAAAGTTTGTTCTTTCTTTGCAAAGTGATTCACTTTTTATAATTTAATTTATTGCTTATAAATAATTTTTAAATTGCAAGTGTACTGTATTTCATGCTGACCAAGTTTTCTCTACTATTTGTGCTTAAACTGTTCATACATATATTACATGAATAGAACAGAATCATTTGATTCCCAAAATAGGAATGCGTGTAAGTTACAAATTTTAGTACTTTGAAGGAAAAGAAAGACGAAAAACAGAACTAAAGAAAACGAAAGAAAAAAGGAATAAGAGAAAAAGAGTACCATGGTGTAATAAAACATCTATTAATTCTTGATATAACATGTATATATACTGATGTCAACAAGGATTTGATATTAACAATTAATATCACTAAAACATCATCTCCTTCCATAAATGACTTTTGCTTAAAAATAAGGTGAAGAAAAGAGAAATGGCCAAAGGTGCAGATTTATTTGTTTTGTATTTTCTTTTTTTTATGTCACATATCTTCTTTGTTATTTAATTTTCAAAATATGAGAAACTTTGGAAAATATTTTATAAAAAATTAAATATATTATATACATATATATTAGACAAAGACATTATTATTGTCAAGAAAATATAGGGGTATTTGCATCTATACCCGCTTTTAGGGTCACATTTTAACTTGTGTCCGCTTTGTAAAAAAAATTACAAGCATACCCGCTTTTTTGCATAAATTCAGCATACGGGGCTGAAGTAGCAAAGGTAATCATGCAAAACTTCAGCATTCTAGTAGACGGACCTGAAGTAGCAAGTGTGTTGAACCAAGTATGCTGAAGTTTTTGTTTGTAATTGCACTAAATAAGCTGAAATTTTTTTGTCCTGGATTCATTAGTTTTGTCATTAAGCTTTTTCAAAAACTTCAACAGGAGATGCTGAAGCTTTTTCAAAAATTTCAGCAGAGAGATGAAGTTATTAAGTTTTTTAATTTCTAATGAAGCATCAAACTGAGGACAATATCCAATCTGCATTGAGAAGATACACACGGCATGTAAGTAAATTTATTGATAGGAAAAGGGAATTGGATTCATTATACAGGAAGAACGATCCATACACGTCTACGAGCAACCTTTGGATTTGAACGTATATCTTTACCAAAAATGAATGCCGTTCCGTCACTATATAAGAGAATATTTGACTCAGCACAGTAGGACGTAATTTTCGTAAGTTATTGTCTACTAACTTACGTAATTATTTATAATTATTTTTAAATAATCTGATAAACATACTTATGACAATCATTCCATGAACTGAAGTTTCATAGTAGCACTAACAGCAGCAGAAGAAAGAAGAAGAAAACGAACGAAGAAAAGGAGGAGGAGAAAGGGGGCTAAAGTTGTTTAAAAAGTGGGTAAAAATTAAAAAAATTTTAAAAAATGGATATAAGTTAAATGGGAACGACCAAATAGGGCGCCTCGTGAAACTTTTACAAAATAATAAATTCTCCTGAAACTTATTTTCATTTCTAAGAAATCAACAACCTGTAATTAATTAAGGAATGCTTATCAACAAGATTTACTCATTTATAGGACTTGTAGCATGTACGGTGCTTGAAGCATTGAAGTTACACGCATGGATATTATCGAGAATAGTTATTCAAATATACAGAATTAATTTTTAAGTGCATATAGAAGATTTAGTTTATCTTTTTTATTTGAATTTTTTTTCCCCATCTCAACTATATTTACAATGCCATTTTGTGAATTCACTATTCTTTCTTTTAATTACTAGTTTGTCAAATAATACCGCACAACTTTTACAAGTTACCGTAACAGCAGCATCTTTTCAAGATGACGTCTTATAAATTACTAATGTTGTTGTTGTGAATCCATACGAAGTACCATATCCAACATTCCAGGGTGTGCATTCGATTTATCGATTCGATTTTGATCCTTATTGATAATTACTTATCGATTATCAATTTGTACATATGCTTATCACTATCGTTTCAATAAGGTTTCGATTTTGATTTATCGATTTTGGGGGCTTATCGATTCGTTTATTGATTACACCAATAAGAAAATTTACGGGATTCCACGAAAAGTATATCGCTATAATAAGACTAACACCATTTATAATATAAAAATTGTATCAACAAGCACATGCAACAAAACTAAAGTAAGGGATCAAATGTATGACACCAACACTCCAACGATATAAAAAAAAACAAAGCAAAACAAAAAAATCATCACGGCTAATTCTGTTTCTATTAATTTGAACTTCATTCCCGTGATCTTTAAATATGATCATTCCTTAAATGTGGTAGAGGAAATAATAGGGTAAGGGACTTGGGGAAGGAAAGGGTATAGATTAGGTAAAATAATATTGTGTCTTTCAAAATAGTAGCGGAATATATATACATTCTGTATGTTATATTAATCTACACAAATAGGTAATTACTCATTTAACAAGTGTCTAAGGGTGTGCATTCGATTTATCGATTCGATTTTGACCCTAATTGATAATTACTTATCGATTAGTACATATGCTTATCGTTATCGTTTCAATAAGCTTTCGATTTCGATTTCGATTTCGATTTCGATAACAAATAATCGATCCGATTTATCGATAAACCGATTCGAATGCACACCCCTACATCATTCACAGAAATTTAAACCTGCTTTTGAGAATGGATCAAATCCTTTCAAATAATAACTTAAGAAAAGATGCTACAGAAGGATGCCCTTCTCTCAACTGACCAAAACAACTCAAGTTCCTGTAGAACAAAGGTGAAAAAACACTATGCTACAACCTAAATTTGTCAAACCCGATTATAGCCAACTGACTTGCTGAATAGTTGTCGGATATACAGAACTTGAAGTCCGCTTGCCAATATAAGCAATAGATACTCTCCAATTGTGTAAAATATAACACGCTTCCTTGTGCTCTCATTAGCTGTACCAGATGAACACACACATCAGATATGCGGTAGACCACATGATGAATGAACTCTATTATTCACGATTAACCCCATGGGCAAAGATCAAACGTAAACAGGAAGAAAGAAGCCAATGGAGATTTTACATCCATCATCATAAAGAAGTGAATAAAGGTCCAGAAACATTGGTAAGGTTCAGAAGAAAGCATACTCATAACACCCACCAAACGAAATATTGAATTTTTTGTTTTCTTTTATTGGCCATTTTGTTTAATAAGGGAACTTCACTTTAACTATTTCTAGACAAGGTGCTTAATAAATTTTAAACCTCAACTTTACTCATCTTTTTACCATATCATAAGAAGGGAAGATACATAAGAAAGGGCATAACATACTTTGGAATTCTGAGTAACCTGTCTAAATAACACCATTTAATCTAAAAGTCTGCATGAATTAACACCTTGCAATATTTTAGTGAAGCCTAGAGTAAGCTACAATTGGAGTGACATCAGTCATCTGATATTGCCTTGTGTCTTCAGAAAATGCTATGCATCACTAGGAAATATATTGTTGTTAAGTCACCAAAGGTCCCATTTTTGCAGAACCATTTTCAGAAGTAGCATTAGTTGGTTCAAATGTAAAATAGACAGTTGCCTACTGCTGACAGTATTTTATTTAAAAGTAAATCCACCAATCCAGGTTTTATAGGCACAAATGTTCAGGACCCCATAAACTTGGCAATTTTTATTTAGTTCCCCCTTAAACTTCACGAGGTCTTTAATACCTCCTGAACTTGAAATTTGAATGTGGAAAAGAGCGTGAATACACTCTCTTTTAGGTGTGTGGGAGGGAAGAAAATCGACAATCAGCTTCCAAGTAGGATATTTTTCAAATATTAATTGCCACATAATCAAATATAATGATTTATTGTTCCAATTGTATTTCTCGTTGTTTCTTCTTAATATACATTGCATATCTTATCTCAATTATATTTTTTTAGATACAATGAATATATGTTTCAACAATGTATTTCTTTCTGAAAGGTAGTTGAAACTCCATTTATTTTAGCTAAATAAAAAGAAGATTAAACCAAAGTAATAAAGTTCAAATGGTGTATTTTCTACAAAAAGAAAATTTCTTGTGTATTTTTATTTTCATGCAATGACTATTTATTTAAACTATGCATTTTTCTTTTTCGAGACAAATTCGCAAGTATTTGGTCGGAATTTTACTATTTTTACCTAAAATATTTATTTAGCCAATTTATGGTGTTCCAACAATGTATTTGATTTAGATGCAATGATAATATGTTCTAATCGTGATTTCCTTCTTTTCCTAAAAGTAACTTGATTAAAATTTTATTAGTTTTAGCCAACTAAAAAATTATAGTCAAAATAACATTTTTTCAATTTTTTTTTTATAAGGATTTTGGAACGAAAAAAATAATTTAAATAGTTGGTGGACTTGAAAACATAGAAATATATTTTATTGAAAAAGAATGCCACATGGACAAAAAAAAATCCATGTGGCAGCGTGTGTGTCACACTCTCGTGGACTGTCAGCGTCTAGGGGGGTCGAGGCTATGAAATTTCCAAGTTCGGGGGGTATTAAAAACCACATAAACTTTAAGGGGGAACTAAACAAAATTTGTCAAGTTCAGCGGGGTCTCGAACTATTATGCTGGTTCTATAAGCTAGTTGGTCTCAATGTCATCAAAGAATTTACCACATACTAGGAGAAAGGAAAACCAATCAAGTTTATATCCATTTCAAATAAAAGAGCAATAAAGTCCTTATCAAAAAAAGAATGAAATCTTACTATGACGATGACGAGCATCACGTGCTCTTAGGTACTTCTGCTCTGAAGTAACTGACTCCAATGCCTCTCTTAGTTCAGCAATTTTGACATTAATGGGGTCCAAATGTTCTGCACAAAGGTTAGTAAATGTTAAATGAGAAAAGAAAAGGGACGTGAATAAAATATAACAGTCTGCAGCTAATCCTAGCAAGGCCTAAAGAACATATCAGTCAAAAAAAATAATACATAATATCCCACTATCCCAGCAATACATATAAGAACATATCAGTCAATTAACATAATGCATAACAGCCTGTCAGTCTCCACAGCTACTGAAATACCATAAAGAATATATCAGTCTCTTGTCACCAATGGAAACAAATTTGTGTAAAAGCAGAAATTAATATTTCTAAAATATTAATGATAAAAACAATAACATGGCAAATAAGACCAACCATCTTTAGCAAGGTCATGCTCATTGGGGATGTGTCCAATATGTATGTAGAAAGAGACTGTTTCTGGTGTTGAATAAGGATTCTTAAAACAGAACTTGTACATCCCACTCCGAGGGGCCTTGAACTCAAATTTATCCCCAGATGTTCCCTTCATTGTGTGTACAACGTTTTCCCCGGGCGCTGTCACCTGCATGAGAGTAACAAGACTTAATAAGAAAGATTCGTGATCTCTTTTTCACTAAGAGATTGCGGTGAAAGTAAACAAATAGGAACATATTAACAATGAGGTAATAAGCTCCCATTAGTAGTTACATCAAGAGCAGACATGGCTAAGAGGAGGAAGCTGTCTGTCTGTGGATAATAAATTTTTTGACATTAAGATGTGCTGGATTCCCATGACTCGTCATCACCACCAAACAAAGACTAACTTCTGATGCTGGAGCATCTTTCTTATACTTTACCCAAAGGCTCAAATAAAGGGGAAGAAATAAAATAAATTTGTACTTCAAGAATAATTATTTAAACCCAAAAAATAATTACTAACAAAATTGAGAAAATTTACAATTAGAAAAAATGTTTAGTGTTTAGTAATACTCTCTTCCAGAGCGATTCCATGGGATGAGGCGCACAGCTTAGTCCCTTGATGCTGCGCCATCTAAGCAAGCTAAGCTCATAGCTTCTTTTGCATCTAGCTTCTGGGCTTAAGTGTGCCTTGAGCAAGCTTATGACAAAAGTGCTTCAGTGATAGCGCTGATTGATTGGAACAGGGGATTACATGTGAGTTTGCAAAGAGAAGAATAATGGTTACTTGTGCATGTTGAAGAGGCTACAAGGGGAGGAAAGAGGAGAAAAAAAAATATCAGGTAGAGGGAAGCAAAGGTTGTATAATTGGAGGATAGTTGAGAAATCATGTGTGGTAATTAAAAAGAGATTTCAGGTTTGTGAATAAAATTTCTTATGACAATGAATCTGGTCAAGCACCAGAACAGAAATAGTTAAGAGCTTTTATGAAAGAAAATAAGATATCTCCGAGTCAAGTGAGGTTCAGCCAATTGAAATGAAAGAGGAGTACAGTGCTCTGAAGCAGGCTCTAGTAAAATTTCTCAAGGAAACTACGTGGATTAGTCAAACTCCCAGTTGAGTAATACCAAGTCAGGCGTAAAATCCTCAATAAATAGTGATCCATAAATTAGTTGTTCAGCAACGGATGGCTCCAAAGATGATGAATGAAATGATGCATGTAACATGAGCATGATAAAGCGTATGTCTACACCAGCGAGGGCGAGAGCCAGAAGGCAATGGCTGGTTCCTTCAGAATAGGATATATACAGATTGAAAGAGCAAATCCAAGAGCTTGTCCAATTCTCTGAAACTTCATTTTGTCTGGCCTCTAGGACCAAACGATGATATAGTATGACTCGTAATTAGACGTACTTTCGTTGGTCAGCCAAAGATGCTATCAAGCTAGCCGAAAGTATGAAGTATGAACATAGTTTGGAGAGTAGAAATTTGGAAATCATGAAACTTTAATGAGCCCCAACTTGTTTTGGACTGAGTCTTAGTTGTTGTTGTATAATACTTTAGTGAGGGAAGACAATAAGGCAAATCATTTAGTATTAGAGTGAAATTAACCTCAGTAAAGCAAAAATTATAATATAGCCGACCTCAACAGATTTGGACTTCAGGCGCAGTTGATTGATTATTTTCACTATTTCATTTAAGTTCAAATGGCCAAAATCGCTGGTATTGTGGGATGATTAGCAAGTGCAAATAAAAAGCAGACAAAAGTGCTAATATCTAAACAAAAAGCAAGTGATGGCACTACGTAGCAGAATATACAGTCTTGAAACAAAAAGCAAGTGATGGCAATAAGTAGCAAAATGTCCAGTCATTGAAGCAAAGCATTCAAACCAACTCAAGGATCCTAAAACATAATACTAGGTAGAAGTGAATAAGCAATTTTCCCCCCTTCAGTGTAAAGTCATAATTCCTGCTCTATGCTTTGAGAATTTCAGAAAACTAAACACTTGATTACTGCAAAATAATTATTGGAGAAAACTATTCTCTTTCACGGAGGGACGTATGTATTTCTATGGTTTTTTTGTTGATGGTACTGATGTATTGTCTCTTTTCGTCTTCTTGAGCCGAGGGTCTATCGAAAACAGCCTCTCTACCCCCTCGAAATAGAGGTAAGGTCTGCGTACGCACTACCCTCCCCAGACCCCACTTGTGGGTCGTTGTTGGAGGGACGTATGTAGTGTACAAGTTATGGGTTCATTCAAGTCTAGTATGTAAAAAACAAAATTCACTAAATAAGTAGAAATAATAGATTGAACACAGTAAATCAAATAGGGTGTAACAGAATTTCGAACTCGAACCCATAAAGTTCAAATCTTGGATCCGCCTCTGCCTTCCATAAGGTTCACTTCACTTAAAGATAAGTCATTTTTTTACCTTAATTTAGATTTAAAAAGAAAAAAAAAAAAAGAGGAAACCTTTACCGTCTATCTGAATTTCAACAACAATTCACCTTTAGATAAACAAATTTCAACAGCAATTTTATATACAGTATAAATGTTTTCCTATGAAGAATAATACATGCAATAGCTCCTATAATTGTTATATCAAATCTATAAAAAAATCTCAAAAGAGCTAAATCTAAAAAGAACCAACTAAGTGAAAAACAAGTGGATCCGATAACGTGTAATCAATCTCAAAAAGAGTTCACAAGTAATAGCATAAAGTCGATATTGAGAAAAAACAAATACACAATTAAGCTAAAAGGTAAAAAAAAATAAGGACATACGACGAAATCGATGCCGGGATGATCGGAGCTCCAAAAGATATCATGATCAACGACGACGAAGTTTCCAGAAATCGTGTCGTTTTCATAGAGAACGTACTCGTATACGCATTCCTCGTCGTTTACCGTTACCGATAACGCCGTTAGGTCGTTCACGAAACTGAATAGCAGAATTGCCACCAAAGCGAAGACCTTTGACCCCCTGATTCCGTCTCCGGTTGTTGTTTCCATCTCCGGCTCCGACGACGACTTCAGCTCTTTTAGGATTGTGAAAATTCGTTTTCGGCGATTTTGGGGCAGATTTTGTAATTGTAAGATACACAAGTGACGTGCGGGTGTCCAATTTTACAATACCATCGAATCCGACATCGTTTTGTTGGATGGATTTTTTGTTTATTTATTTTCTCTCTTTTATTTCAGGAGAAAAGAAAAATAGAGAGGGACTACGAGGTGGCAAATCCAATACTCACTAATAACATAAAAATATCAGGGAGGTGATACCTAAACTACTAAGATTTCCCGTTGTTTATTTATTTGTTTGTTTTAAATCTCTCTCTCTATATATATATATATAAGGAGAAGCAAATTCATGACATTATGCCAAGTATCACAATGAAATACCGACAAGTGTCATGCTTTAAGACAAAACTCCAATAAATTTGAATATTAAAAAATTTTTAAAATAGAAAAAACTTACAAAATTTTAAAGACTTAACCAATTCAGTTATTCACTTAGTCCCACATTTTTTGACAGATATTTTTTCAAACTTAACAATTAAAGAAATATAATTACTCCAATTACAAAAAATGGACTCCCACATTTTTTATTAGATTTTTATTTAGCTGCATATCATGAAAGTAAAATTCGGCAACCGTACAACATGATCAAAGGCACGTTTTGGAACATCTTTTACCGGAAGTTATAAGATTCAGTTTATTCACAAAAACTTCAGCCCATCATTTTGTATCTATCCTGTTCCATTTCATTAATTCGTGAATGAAAGTTACGGAGTTGGGTTTTCAGGATTAGGGTTAGGGTTTGACTTTAATGTTCGTTCCGTGATTTATCGGTGGGTTCCAGTTGCTGAAATGAGAAAAGTGAATCTATTAATGTAGCTGCTTTCCATAATCATATTCAGGTAGTGAACTTTTCATGGTAGAACAAGCATTTAAAAGGTAAGAATTGAGATCAATAGATATATTTATCTCTGTTTTATTTATTCTGAAAATTTTATTTTCATCAATTTTGGAGATCACGGTTACTAAAGTTTGCTTATTTTTCAGACGTTACTTACAAAGGCTGAATCATAACAAACTTGATGCTTCGCCTTCACTCTGTGACCTAACTGAATAACATTTAAAAATCTATTTTTTTTCATTTATAGGAATTAGTGCATCCCTTACTTGTTTCTTAGTAGAGAAACTATAAATTTATAACTGCGCTTGCGGCTGGTAATAAGATCTCCCACTTTGATTTGAAGTACTTTCACAGTTTAATTCTCTTGTTATTGTTTACTAATTGGCTCCTTCTTCACACACTTCTTATCTACAAAGGTCATAATACTCTGTTTGGTTTGTAAATATTCTGTTGTTAATATGTCATGAAAAGAATTTGGTTTCTTTCTTTAGATGCTAAATACTCTATGCATTTAAAACTTAAGTGATTGCCACCCTTTTTCACATTTACTTCCCATCCCTGTGCAGGTTCGTAAATTAGTTGATTATCTTATGTAGTTCTTTTTTATATCATGTTGCTCCTGCATTTGACGCTCATTTAATCCAAGATATAAGTTGTTACGACCCAATTTCTCCTATAGGCCGCGATGGCGCCCAACGTTATCGCTAGGCAAGACAATAGTAAACTAACTATGTGATTGTTTCATTTAACAATTTAGAAATAGTTGATTTTTAATTATTGAATAAATAAGAAGTGAAAAGTTTCATAAAATGAGTAGTAGACAATTTAAGAGCAAATGAGATGAAGTAAATAATCAAAATCAACAATTGTCTACTAGCATAGTTTTCAAGACCTGGTGTCACAAGTGTATGAGCCACTAGTAGAATATACAAAAAATACTACACTACTATCCGAAATAAAGTAGACAGAAAGTAAAAGCAAAAGAAAGACTCTGGGTGATGCAGAACGACTCGGAAGGCAGTTCACCGCAAAGTCTCGTAAAATTAGGAGTGCACATCGGGATGATATCCAGATGCACCTGCCTCAGATCCTGCACGATTAGTGCAGAAGTGTAGCGTGAGTACATAAATAACATGTACCCAGTAAGTATCTAGTCTAACCTCGAAGAAGTAGTGATGAGGGATCGACTTCGACACTTACTAAGGGCTAACAATAACATACAGAAATTCTAAATAAGCATGGGTTGTATAAATGAAACTGAAACTCAATAACAAGAACTAAATAACAATTCTTTTACTGATCGTAAATCCCAAATCAATTTCCATAATTTAACAATTTAACCTCTCAAGCTAATACCACGATATCAATTATAATTGGACTCCAAGTATTATTATGACGCACGAATTATGCCGAGGTCGTACGACCCGAACCAAAATACAAATATATAAACTGTGCACTGCCAAGGGTCAAACGGCATGAACCATAGATGCATTTATTCTACTGTCGAGGCGTTCGGCTCGCTCCACAATAAGAGAAGATACTTTATAAACAACCGATTCAAAGATTTTTTAAGAAGCTAGTATAAAAAGAAGCACCAAGTCCTATTAATGGTCAAGTAACTCGTCAAAACTCAAGTAAATAAAATTCGATCTTTTACAATTCCTTTATCAATTTTCAATATAACTTAAGCACTTAAATTAATAAGTAGGGGTGCAAATATTGCAAGTATAACATGATTTGGATCCTAAACTACCTGGACATAAGCATAATTAGTAGCTACGCACGGGCTCTCGTCACCTCGTGCGTACGTAACCCCCACAATTAGAAGCACATATTAATTCAAATCATCTATGGGTAAATTTCCTCTTACAAGGTTAGAAAAGAGACTTACCTCGTCTCAAAGCTCACTTACGATCTACAAATATGCTTTAAATCCCCTACTCGAAACTCGTCAAATGTTATATAAAATAGTCAATACATGTTTAAAAGTTCACATTCTAACTATTAGAGTGGTTACCCAACCCCAATTGAAGGATTCCTAAAATTCACTCACGGGCCCACGTGCACGGATCTCACGGGCCCACATGCACGGATTTCGAAATTTTTTTTAAGAAAGCTGTTACCCATAATCTCACGAATCTAAATATATAATTTTCACTCAATTCCATAACCATTTTTGTGGTTAAATCTCATTTTTATCAGTACCTAGATTTTTCCTCTAAACCTATAATTTTTACAATTTCACATGTTAAAATCTACCCATAATCAATGTATTAAACTCAGGAATTACTTATCTACAAAAGCTAGGTTGAAATCCTCCTCTTTAAAGCTCCAAAATCTCCCGAGATGCAAAAAATGAGCTCAAAATAGCCTAAGTCTCTATCTAAAACAAGATACTGCCCAGGGGTCCTTATATGCGTTCGTGTCCAAGAATACGTGATCACGAAGGCAAAACATGAGGAGCCCAGGAAAAGCCTATACGTGAACGCGGGGCCTGACACGTGAATGCGAAGGGTAATTGGGTGGCCCAGGCCTAGGCTACTATGCAAATGCGGCCCTCCAACCGTGAACGTGAAGGCCAAAGGGCCCAGGCCTCCGCGAACGCGAAGCAAAAAATTCCCTCTAGCCCCAGTACTCCAAATCCTTCTACGCGAACACAAAGGACCTTCCGCGTTTGCGAAAAAGGAAATCAGAACTAAATTTTTGGGTTTTCCTACATAGCTCGGGGTGGCCCAAAACACACCCGAGCCACTCGGGCCCCCATCCAAATGCAACAACAAGTCCATAAACATAATACGGACCTACTCAAACTCCCGAATGCATAAAACAACAACGAAACAAAGAATCGCACCCCAAAACTGAATTGAATCAAATTATGAACTTCAAGTTTCCAAATCGCTCCGAACGTGCCTAATCATACTTAGACTACTCGGAATGACAGCAAATTTTACGTGCAAGTCTTTAATCACCATACAAAATTATTTCCAGGCTCAGAATCTCAAACGGACCTTGATACCACAAAAACCTGTTCGAAACCAAATTTAAAGAACTTTAAAACCTTCCATGAGTCAACTTTCACTATTAGGCGCCGACACGCTCCCGGGTCATCCAAAACCCAATCTGATCATACACACAAGTCCAAAATCTTTATACTAACCCATTGGAACCGTCAAATCCCGATTTTGAGGTCGTTTACTCAAAACGTTGACCAAAGTCAAACTTAGCCTTTTAAAGCCAAACTAAGGAACCAAATATTCCGATTTCAACCCGAACTCTTCCAAATCCGGAACTAACCATCCCCGAAAGTCATAAAGAAGTAAATCACATACGGGGAGTCTTATTTAAGAGAACGGGGTTCTAAAAAGTAAAATGACCAGTCGTATTGTTACATTCTCCACCTCTTAAACAAACATCGTCCTCGAACGGGTCTAGAATCATACGTGGAGTGTTGAATAAGTGTGGATATCTTCTCCGCATGTCCTCCTCAACCTCCCAAGTCACCTCCTCGACTGGTTGGCCCCTCCACAAAACCTTTATCGCAAAAATCTTCTTGGACCTCAACTGGCGAACCTGCCTATCCATAATGGCAACTGGCTCCTCCTCATAACCCAGGCTCTCATCTAATTGAATCGTGCTGAAATCTAACACATGCGACCCATTGGTATGATACCTCCGGAGCATAGACGCGTGAAAAATTGGATGAACTCCCGATAGACTGGGAGGCAAGGTAAGCTCATAAGAAACCTCCCCAACTCGCCTTAAAACCTTAAATAGACCTTTAAATCTTGGGCTCAACTTGCCCTTCTTCCCGAACCTCATGATCCCCTTCATCGGCGAGACTTTCAAGAGAACATTCTCGCCCAGCATAAATGATAAATCAAACGTCTTATGATCCACATAACTCTTCTATCTGGACTGTGCTGTGCGAAGTCACTCCTGAATCAACTTTACCTTTTCCAAGGCATCCTTCACCAAATCAGTACCATATAACTTAGCCTCACCGGGCTCAAACCACCCGATGGGTGAACGATATCACCGACCATATAAAGCCTCAAACATAGCTATCTCGATATTGGACTGATAACTATTATTGTAAGCAAACTCGGCCAAAGGAAAACATCGATCCCACTGCCCTCCAAAGTCAATCACACATTCTTTGAGCATATCCTACAAGATCTGAACTGTCCTCTCCGACTAACCGTCGGTTTGCGGATGAAAGGCTATGCTGAGCTCTACCCGGGTTCCCAACTCACTCTGTACTGCTCTCTAGATTGTGAAGTAAATTGAGGGCCTCTATCTGATATGATGGAAATAGGCACACCATGAAACCGAATTAACTCCTGAATATAAATTTGGGCCAACCTCTCTGAATTATACGTGGTCACAACCGGAATGAAGTGTGACAACTTGGTCAACCTGTCGACAATTACCCAAACTGCATTAAACTTCCGCAAGGTCCACAGCAACCCAACAATGAAGTTTATAGTAATGTGTTCCCATTTACAGTCAGTTATAGTCATCTACTGGAGTAGGAAACCTTGCCTCTGTTGCTCATACTTAACCTGCTGGCAATTTAGACACCTCGAGACATACTGTTGCGACCAAAAACACTCACGCAAGTGCACGTGATTGTCAAATAATAGAGTAGTGAGTAGAGTATCGTTCCCACGAAGACTTACGATTAGCTGTTAACTGATTTAAACTCAATTACTTTATTTATCCAAGAGGTTATTTTCCCACAAAATCAAGATGTAATTGTTTTACTACCTAAACTATCAAGAAATAATCTAACTAGAGCAATTCACCAAACGAATAGCAAGTTCAAGTAACAAACAGTAGGAGAAGATATTCTAGGGTCACAGGCTAGTTAACAATCGTGTTGTGTTCTTAGCTTAAAACGACTAATCGATTTATCTGGATTGTTGATTGACATGGTTTATATTACTCATAAGAATCTGTCGAGTTCTTACTCGCCTATTCAAGTAACTCAATGCCTATACGTCTATGGAATTAATATTAACCAGAATACATTCACAATTCCTATATTCCAACCAAGCAAAGCAATTGGGTATATGTCTATCCCAATTGCGAATCCGTTCCCCGAGGCCCGGGTTCAAGACCTGCTCTATTTAATTCTATATGCAATCTAAAGTTCCCATTTTCGAGTTCAACTCTAGATTCGTATATAGTATTTCACCGTTAGCTACTCAACAAAATAATTAAAATCAGAATTAAATAAATAATCCAATATGACAAACCAACTTCGTCGAATTAAACGTAAAAAATCAACTTTCATGTTTCACCCATGACCCCAGAATAATAGTTTTTAGCTACCCATACTAAATTGCAACACAATAGGGTTCAATTTCATCAAAAATAGCAAAAACAAAGGAAAGAAAAGAAGAACTTGATGGCCAAATCTCTTCCTTGCCTCTTGCCTCTTGATACCTTGCACTAGCCTATGAAAAACTTGATAAATTAACCTTGGGCGAGCTTGACTTTATATAGGTTAAGTGGGTTTCCCTCCAGATTTTCAATTATGCCCCTGAATAGGTCTCTTCCGAATTAGGAAACGCACGAGCTCGCGCGTGACTTCGCGCATCATTCTGCCTCAGCTCCTTAACACGCACGACTTCGCGCATCTGCTCGCGCACCTGGGCCATCATTTCTTCCATTTCTTTGTCTTGTCCTTGCACGCACTCAGCTCCGGGGGGTCGTTCTTGCTCATAAATCATTCCACTAGCCTCTTGAAAGTATCACATAAGCTCCTCATCCTTTAATGTATACAATTCACAATTAGAGCCTATTTTTCATCAATTAACCATGTTATGACATTGGAATATAATCAAGTAGAAGCATAAACAATAGCTAAATCACCTAGATTTAACCTATTATCAACACCCCACACTTAATTCATTGCTTGTCCTCGAACAATCAAACTATACTCTCTAGAGATTCCTTCACTGAACCATTTCCCCTAACGCATGACACCCAGAACAATTTGTATACATTACGCCTAGCAGTAAACAATCCTAGCCTCAAAGGTTGACTCTCAAGTGCCATGCAATATTCATACTTCCTCAACATACTCTACACAGAGGTCAAGACTTGCCTTTCCTTCACGAATCACACGCCCTCTTATTCACAGCAGAAATATATAGATCAATCCACCCAATCTAATTTTCATGCTTACAAATGTCAAAGAAAAATCACTCACACTCACAAAAGAATTCACATGCATGCAATTGGTATCATAAGCTTGCCCTTAATGTAAATCTCTACTAATGTAGGCTCACTTGATCTAAAATCAATTAGGACTTTTTCATGGTTGTAATGTGGGCTGAGGGATTGGTAGGATATATTTAGGAATAGTGGTTCACCCTCCTAAGCACTTTAACACATCACATAATCACTTTGAGCGTACATTCTTCAATCCCTACGTCAATTTCACAATAAAAATCACTCCCAACAACGTTCCCTCTTTCTTTAAGCACTACATTAATTCATACCCACTAGCAGGAACAAGACAACAATGTATTCATATCTATTTTTTTTAGATTATTTTTTTTAATTTTTGCTAGTGGTGTATTATTTTACAGATATAAGTGAACCCATCTTTCTTTCATTGGTTCCACTCAAAAGCCACCGCACGCTAGTCCCTTCCTACTTCTTTTAGCGCTCATCTCACAATTAAAGTGCTTTAAGAGGAAAAAAGATCAAAGATATCAAATAAGAACAAAAAGGATATAGGCTTGTAATGTGGGTGCCAAAGAAAAGTCCATAGGCTCAAAAGGGTTAACTAGGGATGAATTTTATTTGTGATTGGCAATTAAGCTCAAAAAGATCAAAGAGAGCCTAAAATCATCTTTCAAACCGAGCATTACCTAAAATTTCGCTTCAACTCACATACCGGACAAGTTCTAGACACAAGTACACAACATGGACTACGTAAAACTTCACCACACATGGCACATGACTTGTTTCAGATCAGCTCATCAAGATACTCCATTACGAGCATTCAATTCAGTAACAAACATACAGATTAAGGCACTTCAGTGAGATTCAACAAACAAGACTAAGCGTTACATTCAGGTGTGTTAACGCTATGGGTTATCTTTTGATTTTCCAGCTCTAGCCCATTAACCTAATCTACAAATTAAAAATAAAAACAAAATAAAAAACTACCTATACCTGGTTCAAGTTAAACCCTTGGAAAAGAACTGTGGTATAAAAAAAAACCAAGGGAGAGTTGGTACACTACCTAAACAAATAAAAATCTTTTTGGTGTTTTTCCTAGACTAACTTCCCTCAAGAAAATCATCTAAAAGATCCGTCATCAGGAAGATTCTACATATTTTCAATTTTTTTTCCGACTTAGTCCCTCAAGAACCCCGTCGAAAGGGATCCGTCGTTGGGACGAGCCATTTATCTATTTTAACTAATGATTCCTACTTAATGCTAAACTAGCAAAATCAAACAAAACAAAACAAAAACAACATTCAAATGATACATCTACAAACATACAACAAAGTACCCCCACCCCACACTTAAATATAAAGACATGTCCTCATGACTTAAAATTGAAAGAACAGTGAAGTAAGGGAACTTCTCTGAAGTCTCACTCCTGGTCGGAGACGGTGTCTGGGTTTACGTTGTATGCACGCCCTAGAGCTTGCAGCCAACCCATGAACTCCTTCTCTGACTTGGCTTGTCGGTCTGCCATCACGTCCACACGGATGCCCAAATCAGTCACTGAGGAGCGTAGCCCAGCTACCTCCTACTCCAATGCTGTGAACTGGGACACCATGGCAGTTCCTGAAGAGAACGCTACTCTTGACGGTGCTGCAGCTATTGCACTGGGCGCATGGGCCTGCGTTTCGCCCTCCACGTTCATTTGTTCAGCCTCATTGTCCTCCGATGCATCAGAGCCACTCTCAGCCGCTCCACCAGCTGCTGCTTCTGGGGTTGGCACTGTGGTGCTCTTTTCCGATCGAATCTTATGGTTTTTTCTTACCAGCCCATCCACACGAAGATTTTCGGGCACCTGAACTTGCCTGCAAAGCTTAGTCACCAAAGAGGGGAAAAAGAACCCATACCTGAGTTGGCAGCTTCAGATAAACATTTCATCATGGATCACCTTGGCCATATCGAAGGGAAGACCCTTGACGAAACACCAAATCAATGCATCTCGGGGTCCATTAACCTCCGTAGTATTTTTGGAGGGAATAAGGCAACTGTTAGTCACATATAACTAGCTCTTCGCTTCTGGAGTTAAGACGGAGGAGTGGAACTTCTCACAGTGTTCCAGCCACTACACCATTTTTCCAGGTGCGCAAATTTCATCAAAGAAGCGCTCCCACTTAGCGTCTGTTGGATTTTTTCCATACTCATAAAAGTCCGTATTATTAGGTAGAGGATCGGACAACTGATTTGTTGTGCATATCGCCTCAATGGAGGTATCTACCGCCTTGCGGCGCACCGTGACCACATTGTCTATATGCTCTGGCAGATTAGCATAGAATTCTCTCACAACCATTACATTAGCCTCCCCTAGCTCATCAATGAAGGCCTACAAACCCCATGCCATCAACTCCGAATACATGTGGGGTCAGCGCTATTTGAGCGAAAGGATGTCAATGCCCCTCTCCGAAATTGGCTTTCTCCGTAAAGCGGGTCTGAGCCTCAGCTGAAACAAATTCGCTGCTGTCATAGGGGCGTGCAGGGGCTGCCCCTTATGTCCTAGATGTGCCAGCTTGGCGGCTTGATGATGGACCAGTGGCTTGGCGCTTTCGCGATGGTGCCATGATACCTGCAAAATGGGAACACATCAGCCCAGCCCAATAAAAATATTGTGACTTAATGCGGTTACTCAGACTTTACACGCAAAATTGGTCACGACTACATAATTATGCTTATTGGGACCTTTCCACAAACACCTTGTGGGCATTAGGCCCTCACAACACCTTTGAAGCTCTTTAGAACAAGAATCCCCCACAAAATCTCATACAATAGCACTAACGAAGTACCACTCACCCCACACTTACCACAAACCAACCCCACAATACATTGCACCAATTTCTACATAATATCTAAGTACAACTCCTATAATATAGCATAAGAATACAACAAACAAATCTGAAAAATAAAGAAAGAAAAAGAGAAGAAAGAACCTAGGGCTCATACCTATGGTGAAAGAGAATGGGGAAGATGCTAGTGAACTTGAAGGGGTGGGGCATTTGGAGGAATAGTTGTTCATTGGAGGAGGGATGGGGGAGATGAGGGGTTTTTGTTTTGAATTTGTTTTGTGTGAATGGGAGAATGAGATAAGAGGGGGGAGGGGGGTCGTGGGTTATGAGAAGGGGTGGGTTAATTTTAGTCTAAAGGTTAAACAAATAAAATAAAAAAATAAAAAATAAAAACTAAAAAAAAACACAAAAACGTCGGAATTTTGACGGGCTCGCGCGAACATATGTGCGAACTCGCATGTCCTTCGTGCGTTCCAGGCAATGAGGTGCGCAAACATATGCGCGAACTCGCGCGTCCATCGCTCATTCCAGGCAGTGAGGTGCACGAACATATGCGCGAACTTGCGCATCCTTCACGCGTCATTTTGCTTCTCAGGCAGAATGTTTGCCCAGTTGCGTGAACTCTTGCGCGAATAAATGCGCGAAGTCGTGCTCCTGGGCATTCGTTTTTTGTACCTTTTTCACCTGTATTGCACTCGGTCGATGGTCTTTTCACCCGCCTTTCGTCACCTGCATTAGTTAGTATGCCAAAATACAAAATCAAACACTACTACTATCGTTGGGTTGCCTCCCAACCAGTGCCTTATTTAACTTCATGGCACGACGATTACAATAATTCAATGGATTGCCTCCCATCTAGCGCCTGATTTAACGTCGTGGCATGACTCAACACGTTTTCAAGCATCTGTCAAGTCCACCGAGGTCTTGTGATGTGCAAAGTCAGCACCCCGGTAGTGTTTTATCCTTTGACCATTCACCAAAAAAGTACCAGTTGAACTCATATCCCGCAATTCTATAGCTCCATAAGGCTTCACACTTACCATAACAAAGGGCCCGACCAACGAGATTTAAGCTTTCCGGGAAAAAGCTTCAACCTCGAATTGAACAACAGAACTTCTTGCCCTGGCTTGAACTCACGATGTTGAATGTGCTTGTCATGCCACTTCTTAGTCTTTTCTTTATACAATTTGGCATTCTCATATGCGTGCAATCGAAACTTATCCAGCTCGTTGAGTTGCAACAACCTCTTCTCTCTAGCTAAGTCCCCATCCATATTCAGCTTTTTAATTGCCCAATAGGCTTTGTATTCAAGTTCGATGGGCATGTGACATGCCTTCCCATAAAACAATTTATACGGAGAAGCACCTAGGAGTTTTGTATGCCGTTCGATGTGCCCACAATGCGTCGTCTAACTTCCCGGCCCAATCTTTTCTATTTTCACTCACTGTTTTCTCAAGAATCTGCTTTACCTCTCTATACGACACTTCCACTACTCGTCTGGGGGTGATAGGCAGTGGACACCTTGTGCTTGACTCCATACTTTGCAAGGACATTATTCAGCAATTTGTTGCAGAAGTGCGTTCCTCCATTACTGATCAACACTCTCGGGGTTCCAAAGCGTGTAAAGATGTGCTTCTTGACAAAGCTTACCACAACCTTTGCATCATTAGTGGGAAGAGCAATGGCCTCCACCCACTTGGAAACATAGTCGACTACCACCAAGATATACCCATGACCATTAGATTGTGGAAACGGTCCCATGAAATCTATCCCCCACACATTAAAGAGCTCCACTACCAGAATGTTTTGCAGCTGCATCTCGTGCCTCTTTGTGATCGTTCCGGTTCTTTGGCACCTGTCACACATTTTAACAAAGGCATGTGCATCCCTAAACAATTTTGGCCAATAGAAACCTGATTGTAGAACTTTCTGGACGGTCCTATCTCCACTGTGATGACCTCCGTATGGCGAGGCCTGACAGCTATGAAGTACGACACTCATTTCCTCCTCAGTCTCCGCACCAACTGATCTGCACAAAGCCTGTATAAGAATGGCTCATCCCACATGTAAAGCCTCACATTATACAGGAACCTTTGTCTATTATCTGGTGTCAACTCTGGTGGTGTCACCCCACTTGCAATAAAATTCACATAATCTGCATACCACGAGGTTGTTCTTGAAGCAATCACCAATAACTACTCATCAGGGAATGTTTCTTTGATTACACCCCCTTCAGCTACATGATTCCGATTTTCTAATCTGGACAAGTGATCAACCACTTGATTCTCTGTTCCTTTGCAATCTTGGATCTCTAAATCAAACTCTTGCAAGAGTAGGACCCACTGAATCAGTCTCGGCTTGGCGTCCTTCTTTTCAAATATGTATCTGATAGCTGAATGATCTGTGTAGACGATGACTTTGGTCCCCACAAGATATGACCTGATGTAATGACCCGTCCCATCGTCTCATGTATTACAGCCTCGTTTCCCCGATTTATTGCTTCTTCATGTTTCATTATCGACATTGGTTGTGTTGGAGTTGAATTGGATTGGCTTGGATAGGGAATGATACATTTAGTCTCTTTAAGGAAGGTTTATATTAGAAAAGTCAATCGCATGTTGACTATTGATTTAGAGGGCTCAGATGTGAATTTCGATGATCCAGTTAGCTTCAGGGGATGATTCGTGACTTAGGAGTGTGATCGAAAGTTATTTTGGAGGTCCGGTGTAGAATTAGGCTTGAATTGGCGAAGTTAGAATTTTGGCGAATTCCGGTTGATAGGTGAGATTTTGATCCGAGGGTTGGAATGGAATTTCAAAAGTTGCAGTAGCTCCGTTAGGTTATTTTGGATATGTGAGCAAAATTTCAGGTTATTCGGAGGTGTTTTGGTCGGGTTTTCGATCGAATGCGTATTTCGGAAGTTTTTAAGAAACTTAGGCTTGAATTCAATGTGACTTGATGGTTTTAGCGTTGTTTGATGTGTTTTGAGAGTTGGAGCAAGTTTGAATGAGGTTTTAGGAGGTGTTGGTGTTTTTGGTTGAGGTCCCAGGGGCCTCGGGGTGGATTCGAGTGGTTAAACGAGAGTTTTTAAAGTTGCTTCAGGTCTGTTGTTGGTGTCATTTGGTATTTCCACTTCTGCGGAAATGGACCGCAGAAGCGGTTCTGCAGAAGTGGGTGAGGGGTTGCAGAAGCGGTGAAGCATGGGCTAGAGTAATTTCCGCATAAGCGGAAGATGGTCGCTTTAGCGGTTCCGCTGAAGCGGACATTTAACCGCAGAAGCGGTTTTGGGTGGTCCGCAGAAGCGGACTCCGAGTCGCATAAGCGGAGTTTTGGTTTTTAAGTGAAGACCGCATAAGCGGATTTTTTGCCACAGAAGCGGTCCCGCATAAGCGGAAGCGGGACCGCAGAAGCGAAAGTCGTTGTAGGCAGAAGGGTTTTTATATCATTATTTCATCCGCGAGTTTATTCAATTTTTCCTCCATTGTTAACCACCTTAAGAGCTTCTTGGTAGAATTTGAAGGGGGTTTTGACGAGAATCTATTAGAGGTAAGTCTCATGACCTAGAAATGTCATTTTTGTGAAGAATTAACCTTTAATTCTTGGAAATTTGGGTAGAAATTGGAAGGAACTAGGGTTTGGTTTTTGAAATGAAAATTTGGGATTTGAAAGGGCATTTGAGCTCCGATTTTGGTAAATTTGGTATGTATGGACTAGTGACAAACGAGGTTTCCGGTGATGTAAATTTTATAATTTTTCGAGAAGTGGGCTCGGGGCTCGGGTTTTGCCAACTTCGTGATTTTTGGTATTTTTCGAGTTTTTTCGATTGGGTTATGTTTCATTAGTCTATTGTAATGTATTCCTTGTTGTTTTGATCAGATTCTGCGTGCGAGGAGGTTGATTTGAGAGGAAAAGGCATAGCGGACTAGACTTGTGGCCGGTTTGAGGTGAGTAATAGATGTAGATGATGACCTGAGGGTTTGAAACCCCGGTATATCACACTGTAACGCTATACTAAGGCGAGACACGTACTCTATGAGGAGTGCGGGGTTGTTTGTGATTGGGGACTATGGCTTAGTCCGTCCCGAGTGATGTTCATACTGTGTTCTTGACTAGAGATTGATTAGTAAACATCCTACTTGGATCTTATGAATGTATTTGGGCTGTGTGCCGATTATTTGAATCCTTTAGGGATTATTATCACTGCTTTAGTAATATTTAGCATGTTATATGATTTCAGTCCTGAGTTAAACACTGTCGAAATTCTTAGTCATAATTCTAAGGTTTTAAAACTTAAACTATATCTCCTAATGTCTGGAACTGAGAATTTTAACTTGACTTTGCCCGTGTGGCTCACATGCATATTCTGGACTGAGTGTGGATCGGGCTGCATGTCGCAGCGATGATACGATGATATTGCGCTTGGGCTATAGGAGGCCCTCCGGAGTCTGAACCCCTACAGTGAGCGCGTGTACCCAAATGGATCGGGCTGCGCGCCACAACGGTCATGTGCATTGCATTGCATCCATATATTCATGATTATCTGACCTACCTGTCATTGCTTGTTTGCCATTTATTTGTTAATTATGCTAAACTGCTAGCGGTAGCTTTACATTGTGGTATTTCGTGAATTCTCATCTTCAGTCATTATATATGCTTATTACTCATTGAGTTGGAAGTACTCACTTTACTCCCTGCACCATGTGTGCAGATTCAAGTGTTCCGGGAGCTTAGTTGAGCTGTTTGTTACTTCCCAGATTTCTCAGGCATTGTCGAGGTAGCTGCCTGACGTCCGCAGGACCCGACTCCTCCCTTTATCCCTTTTATCTTTCAGTATCTTAGACTTCTGTATTATTGTGGATTCACTACTCAGTTGTATCTAGAGGCTGTAGACTCGTGACTCCAGATCTTTTGGGAAATGTTAGATATGCTATTGTTCCCGTACTATTTCTACTTGATTATCCGGTTGGAGGACTTATTAAACTGTTAATTTATTACTGTTAATTGGTAATGGGATGCGTACGTGGATTGTGAGTGATAATTGGTCAGGCTTGCCTAGCATTTGTGTTGGGCGCCATCACGATCGGGATTGGGGTCGTGACAAGTTGGTATCAGAGCCTAGGTTACTAGGCCTCACGAGTTGTGAGCCGGTTTAGTAGAGTCTTGCGGATCGGTACGGAGACGTCTATATTTATCCTCGAGAGGCTGCAAAACCTTTAGGAAACACTTCATATTCTTGAAACACTTGTCGTGTGGCGTTGTTGATCCAAGAACTAAACTTCTGTATTCTATTCTCTCGCAGATGGCGAGAACCCATGCTACCAGACGTGACAGACGACCACCATTACCATCCGCTAGAGGCCGTAGGTGTGGTCGTGGTCATGGTCGAGGCAGACCAGCGAGGGCAGCACTTGTAGATCCACCAGCTGCCCCAGTTCAGGACCAGCCTCCAGCTGTAGATGCTCCAGCAGCACCTATTCAGGCACTGACAGTACCTATTGTGATTCTTGGTCTCCAGGAGGTCTTGGCTCAGATACTATCCGTCTGCACCGGCATGGCTCAGGCAGTCTCAGCCACTACTGCAGCAACTACCTCACAGACCGGGGGTAGTCATCAGACCCCCGCTGCTCGCACACCTGAGTAGGTTGTTCAGGGATTGTAGACACCGAGAGCGGTTCCAGCTCAGTCAGTTGCACCGGTTGCTCCAGTTGTGCCAGTCACACCAGCTCTAGATTATGTGGTTCCAGCTATGCCAGATGACGAGCAGCGTCGACTAGAGAGGTTCGGTAGACTCCAGACTCTGACGTTCAGTGGTACTAAGGGCGAGGATGCCCAGGGATTTCTAGACAAGTATTAGTGTATGCTTCGCACTGCAGGGATTTTGGAGTCGAGTGGAGTGGCTTTTACTACCTTCCAGTTCTCAGGGCCTGCATTTACATGGTGGGAGGAGTTTGAGAGGCGTAGGCCTGTTGGAGTAGCGCCCCTTACTTGGCAACAGTTCTCCACTCTCTTTATGCAGAAGTATGTACCGCAGTCTCGTAGGGAGGAGGTGCATCGTCAGTTTGAGTGGTTGATTTGGGGAGACATGACTGTGACCCAGTGCGAGTTGAGGTTTACGCAGTTAGCTCGGCATGCTACATGGATGATCCCGACTGATAGAGAGAGCATTAGGAGGTTCGTGGATGGCCTCAACTATCCACTCCGCATTTTGATGACCAGAGAGAGAGTTATGAGTGCTTCGTTCGAGGAGGTAGTCGACATGGCTCGGGAGATTGAGACGGCTCGCGTCGGGAGCGTGAGGAGAGGGAGGCCAAGAGGCCTCGAGGTTCAGGCAGCTTCAGTGGTGCTCCGTCTAGGGGCCAGTTCCAGCGTGGTAGAGGTCGTTCCTTCAGGCCTCCTCAGTTAGGTCGCCCAGAGTACATTGGGGCTTCTTCAGGCCATGGTCATCAGGGAGTTCAGCAGGGCCAGTCTTCACTTAGTGCCCTTCCAGCGCATAGCTCTACTCCTGCTTCTTCAGCCCAGGGTTCTTTAGCAGCGAGGGGGTCTCTTCAGTCCCCTTCTCTAGCACCGGGTAGTTGCTACGAGTGCAGTGAGTTTGGTCACATGAGGAGACAGTGTTCTCGGCTTCGTGGTGGTCGGTCTTAGCAGAGGTATCATCCCTTCTCTTCTACTCCATCTACTTCAGCACCCTCCCAGTCAGGTAGGGGTGGGGTCCAGGCAGCTAGGGGCCGCCCTAGAGGGGGAGACCGATCTGGCGGTGGTCAGGCTAGATTCTATGCTCTTCCAGACAGGAGGGACGCCATTACATCAGATGCTGTTATCACAGGTATTATCTCAGTCTGCCATAGGGATGCTTCTATTTTATTTTGATCCCGGATCTACATACTCTTATGTGTCTTCATATTTTACCCATCATTTGGGTACGACCCGCGGTTGTCTTGCTTTGACCGTGCACGTATCCACCCCGGGGGTGATACTATTATTGTGGATCATGTATATCAATCTTGTCTGGTGACTATTGGGGGTCTGGAGACCCGGGTTGACTTGTTATTGTTGGGCATGGTAGATTTTGATGTGATTCTGGGTATAGATTGGCTGTCTCCGTACCATGCTATTCTAGACTGTCATGCCAAGACAGTTACGTTGGCTATTACGGGTGTTCCGAGGATTGAGTGGCGTGGTATGACTGACTATGTTCCTAGCACGGTGTTTCTTTCCTAAAGGCCCAGAGGATGGTTGGGAAAGGTTGTCTATTGTATTTGGACTTTGTGAGAGATATTGGAGCTGAGACTCCTAGTCTTGATTCTGTTCCCATTGTGGGGGACTTCCCTGATGTGTTTCCTGCAGACCTGCCGGGCATGCCATCGGACAGGGACATTGATTTTGGTATTGTTCTTCACTGTCACCTTGTTCAACCAAAACCCTTCCAAGGAAACCGTGTCCCACTACGAGAATTACAAAATGCTCGGAGTTACAGACCCAAGAGAGCAGCAACTACTCCATCCAACAAAGGTGACCACAAAGCATCGCCAAGCAAGCGAACCCAGATCCAGCTCCACAGACAAGGGGAAATCGAACAAAGCAGAGCTGGCAAGCCGCGATATATCGTCATAACCATTAAAGGATGGCGGCACCTTGCTAAGATCCATAGAACGTAGAATGCAAGTGCCCGTCACCGAAGAGGGATGGTCCCAGGGAATACTCCCCAAGGACACCCTCTCGTTCGAGGAAAAGGACGCCGAGACTCCACCTCGGCATCATATTAATGTAATGGTAATCCCTTATTTCGTTCAAACTCATTTCAAATAAAGCATACATTTATGATTACAGGTGTATTAGCCAAAGTTATACCGACGATGTCGGGCCAAAGCCAATAGGACAACCCGGACCAACATCGCCTTCGGGCTGAACCACCGATATGTCCCCAATGGCGATTGCCACAACGATAAAATTGCTCCCCCTGTGCGGCCAACTCGAGTTTGGGCTAATGCATCGCCCGGGACGCAATTCTGACCCTACTCCTCCAAAGGTGTGAAACCCCCTAACAGACGTGGAGTCAAAGCATCTAGCTGCAAGCGACAGGAGGAGATCCCTCGCCTTATGCCCATGACCAGCGTCGCCCTGAAATGAGGTCAAAAGATAGGGACAATCATGTACTTGGAAAGGCCTGTCCGGACGAGGAATACGACTATCGTAGGGCCTACTCCCAGGAACGCAACATCCTTTTATCATTTCCTTTTCCTTTCTTGTTGCTAACATGTACGCAGCCAGCTAGCCAAGACATTCAGTAGCTCTGGATCCCGCTCGAGAATCCGCGGCCACCACGGGGCCACCAAGCATTCTTTCCTCGATCGGGGTTTTATCAGGAAGAAGGTTCCGCCCACGAGACTATTAACAGAACTGCATGCCCCCAGGGAAGGGACCCGACAAGTCCATGATCTCTCTCAAAATTTCCCAATATGGAATCATACAAGCACATAAGATAATCAGGGGAATCACACCCATGTGGACCAAACTCACAGCAACAGGATAACATGTATTTACGACTTATATTTTCGCCAAGAAATAAAGATTATTTTCTAAGCATTCGACACCTCGAAGAAAAATATTTCGGCTTATCCTCGAAGACTTAAATAGTTCAGCACCCCCACAACCCCAGGGTCGGGGCTTTGGGCTCACGAAGCCCTCAATATGGCTCCAAGTTTGTAAAATTCGGTATTCAAGCATAAACTAATTCGATATATTCGGAGACTCAACATGAGCAATTCGACAACTCGCGCGACCCCAGCGTCGGAACTCCAGGCTCACCAAGCCTCCGAAAAATAGCTCCGAGCTCACGAGAAGCTGTCTTCAAGCAAACTCGATGACTCAGAGACTGTTGCCAATCGGCACGCACTGGAAAATCTAAAATTGTAAGACCCTAACGGGTATCCTCGGCAAAACCAGAACTATTCTCCATAAATTGTAAGACCTCAACAGGCATGGAAAACTGTAAGACCTCAACAGGCATGAAAAAATCCCGCAGTTTAGGCTATACATCGCACTTGTAAGAATCCCTAAAGGGCATACCCTCAGTGTAGATGCCTAAAACTTCTTCTCGGGATAAAAAATGGCCCCGGCCAAATGCACATGACTCCGGTCGAAATGGCTGCTATAGCCCAAAAAATGCGACCCGGGGATGCCCAACTGTTGCTAAAAAATCCTCCGAATCTACTTCGGAAAGAACCGGTTAAACATAGGCTTCCCTCAACAGGACAAAAATGAGGCCTGACCATGTCGGCTCCAAAATCACAAAAGCATCGATCTACCCGACCTATGGGCTATGAACCTTCCGAGGTGCTCAAAACATCGCCGACTACGACTTGAAATCAAGGTTCTTTTAGAATCGATGATGGGTCAGGCAAAATAATCAATAAGATCTTAACGAGAGGAAATAAAGCCTACAAAAAGCCTCCAGGCCTCATATCAAATAGCGTAAGTGTCATTGTCACCGGCTAAGCAAAGCTTCCGGGCCTCACACCGAAAGGTCTCTACGACCATCAGCTTGAAAATTGACAACTTGAGGATTAAAGTGAGCTCGAATCATAACTCAGTTCGGAGACCGGATCCAAACTAGTTAAACTAAGCAAAGCCTCCATGACTCATATCAAAAGGTACCTACGACCGAACAGCATAAGTGCCATTGTCGCTGGCTAAGCAAAGCCTCTGGGCCCCATATCGAAGGGTCTCTAGGACCAAATAGCGTAAGTGCCATTATCGCCGGCTAAGCATTCCTCCGGGCCTCATACTAAAAGGTATCGATGACCAAGTAGCAGAAAGGCCACCATCGCTGGCCAATAACTCAAATGAGGGTTAAGGGTCGATTAGAGCTTGGATTGCAACGCGACTCGGAGACTGAACCCAAAAATTGCCAAACGCCCAAGGGTAGAGAATGAAAGTCATTATTACCAGCCCAAACGGGCTCGAGGGTAAAATAAGCTCAAGTCAGAATCCCGACTTGGAGACTGAACCCGAGGGCAATTCAATCACAATACGCCTAAAAGCATGGCCCAGGCGATGCTATCAACGGTTGCGACAAATATCCAGGCCGCGCAACCACCAAATCGCTTCGGTCCAGGAGAACAAAGGGTCATCACCCTCCGCGCATACAGGCGGGAAAAAACCAGAAGACCAATCAGAGTTCGAGCCATAGCACGACTCAGGGTCCGATCTCACAAACCGGTCGACATGATTGTCACACCTCCTTTTTACTACTACACCCCGTGAAGGGCATAATAAAGGAGTTTTTCCACTTTAAGGACAATCGGAACGGGATTTATTTATTTAGTTTCAGAGTCGCCACCTGGGAGATTAATGGTGTCCCAAGTCACCGGTTGAATCCCGAACCAAGGAAAGTTTGACTTTGTTAACAGTCCGCGAACCAGAAATCCGGATAAGGAATTCTGTTAATCCGGGAGAAGGTGTTAGGCATTCCCGGATTCCGTGGTTTTAAGCTCGGTCGCTCAACTTTTGTATTTGTTATATTTGATTTTCATATATATTTCATTTTTATGTGATTTTATTAATAATCCCCTTTTATTGTCAAATTTTACATGAATTGCAACGTTGTGAAAATGTATCTCGAACCACGCCGTACCAGTACGCCCGTGGCTTTTAACACATTTCGACTTCGTTGAGATTTAGATTTGGGTCACATAAATGTGCACCCGTATTTGAGAAAGTAATATTATTATTATTCGCGCTTAAAGCATTTACGCATTTATTAACTTCGGGAAAGACCGTGAAATTTACTAAACGATCCTTCCAAGTCTAAATATTTTAGTAAATAATTATTGAGGGCCCCGCAATTGGACGAGGCTCGTCTTATTTTATTTTAAAGGATAAACCTAAAAGCGACTATATTCTCTATTTTGATTTTTGTCTCTAAAAATAAAAGAAAAGCTCCTGAGTAATTAACATGTGTGAAAGGTCCAAAATTCCATAATACAATTTCAAACAATTAGGCCCAAGAGTTGAAAAAGTAAAGCAGGCCATTTTCAACTAACAGCCCCAGTTTCATTATTAAGAAATTGGACAGACTGGGCCCGTAACAGTTCATATGCCCAGTATCAAACCAACTGGCCCTGCCTATAAAATTTCGCAGCTGGGCAGGAATTGTTTGGGCTTCATGAATTATAGCAGCCCAGTTTGATCAATTGGTGTAAGATGTAATTGATTTGCAGAACTAATTTTATACTTGTATCAACTTATAAATTCTGATTTTTGCACTCAAGATTGGTATCATTTTAAGCTATTGTAGTTAATGAAACTTGATGGCCAGTGATGTTAATGAAACTGGATTAACTATAACTAACTCTAATGAATCACACCTATTCAACAATGATAATGACATTTAAATCACACATGAGGCTATGGCTAGTTTCTGATTTCAAATCAAACATACATGATCTGTTTACCAGACCTGGACTAACGTGAACAGATGCCTATATGCTAATGTTTGCATTCGATTTCCAGTTTAGTAACAACTAACACAAGCACTCAAACCACATTACACTAAGGACTCTATTTCAGAAGGAATAAATCAAAGTTAACAGACTAGTACAAGTTAAACAATTCAAATCAGTTTAAAACAATCCTAATTAAACAGTCACTGGTTTAATACAATTCAAATAATATTAAGGCTAAATAACTACATAACATTCAATTGATTATAACTTCAGCTATTCAGGTGAACACAAATTTGGATCATTACTTCATTTCACTCCAATTTGAAGCTACATTAGTGTGATTTCAAACTGTGTACCTGAATTTAAAACAGAACAGAAGAATAAGGAGAGGTCAGCATCGAGTAATCAACTGGTATTCAACAGTCACAAGCAGCAATAACAGGCAGAAATCAACAACAACCCAGAGCTAACTCAATCAGTCCAGGAATATCTTGAAACCCAACAGAAACCAGAAATCAACCAGACACAACTTGACTAAGCCAATTGAAATTGAAGTTGAACCCCAAAACTTCATTCACACTCAGCAAATAACCCAACAGAACTCAAACAAACAGATCCAGTCCTACAAATGACTCCAAATGCTTTAATTTCGAATATAGAACAGAAGCAGAAAAGTTCCAGCTATTTCTGATCCTAAGCGAGCTAAAGAGTTGAATTAATGGCTGAAAGTTCGAAGATGATCTAAGGGAGGCAATGAAACAGTAACTTTTTTTTTATTTTTGTTGCTTTGTTTGTTATTTTTTGGTTTTTGAATGTTGAATTTCAAATTTAGATCTGAAAACTAGAGAGCACTTTTGGGGGAATTTTTTGGAGGTGAAAACTTGGGGAATTTTCAGGGGTTTTTTCCTTGTGTGTTAAGGCATTGGTATGCCCTTTATATAGGCAAAATGAGGGACAGAATGTTCTGGACCTTTTTACTTATTT
>MU772726.1:84180-110438 GCA_026770625.1 Nicotiana glauca | reverse complement strand
AGACTTATAGATAGGAATCTTGTAACTCATAGTTGACAGGCTTAGCTAGTCTTTTTCATGTTTTGATTTTTGATGCAATAGCAGGACCGCGAACCGGAACCTCGGCAGGAACGACACCTCGACTGGCTCTCCACCTCGGCGTACTCTATCATCTCGCTCATTTTTGAACTACACGTGGCCTGATTCCTTTATAGCCAAGAATATGTAGGCAGCTCAGATACCAGGGCTCGGTCACATTCTCCTTTTCTTTTAGTTTCGGTCCCTCCAAATAAGAGTCGGGTCAAAAACCTGTCTAGTCGTTCTTTGTCTGAAAACTCTTCGTGTTTCCAGTCAAAGAGGGGCAGTTGTAGACGTGTGATTTTTTACCCTCCCCAAGATTTTCCATATTTTAGCATGTAAATATTTAATTTAGGCCTAATATAGCTATTTCAACTATTTTTGACTTCTTTACTTTATTTTTATCAAAAAAATGAAAAATACAAAAATGGTTGCATATTACTCTATTTTAATCATGTATTAGATATTTTTAGAAGGATATGTTCCTTTGAACCTAGTTTTAATTTTAATATAATCCTTCAAAAATACAAAAATAGTACCTTACTTTTATATTTATATAATTTCGAAAATACAAAAAGAATATAGTTTCATTAATATTTTGTAGTAATTTTAAACTTGAAAAAATACCCAAAAATAGTTTTGTTTTAATTGTCAGTCTCAATTTAATAGTTATTTTGCCTACGTAGGATTAATTAAATAAGATCGTGTTTTTATTATCGGTTGCGGGGAAAGAATAACATTTGGGTTCAAACGACCCATTTTTAGGCCTAAAATTCGGATAACCCAATACCCAAGCCCACTACCCAACCCTAGACCTGAAAGAAGCTAATGCCTACTATATGAAGAGGGGAGACTAACGCCTGGAAAGGGGAGATCTGGCAGCCGCAATTGAGGATCCCCCATCAGATTTATCATCTTCTCCATCACAAAGACATAACCAATTCCAAAAAAAACCTTAGGCAACAAGAACAGCCGCAGAAGACATATACTCTTCCCCGTCGTTCTGCTGCTCCTTGACCCAAGCTAAACGACTTTCCGTTCTTCATCAGAAACACATACAACTCACAAGGAGAACGAATGAGAGGAACGGAGTAACAAATGCCGCTTGAAGACACTCCATAACAATTGATCATTTCAGTCCAAAGTCAAATAATCGTGTCGAGGTATCCGTTGTAGCCGAGTTCGAAGAGGTTTGGACGAGTTTCGCTTGGATTCCGGTGAAGCACTTCATTTTCTGTTCGAGCTCCTCATTTGCTCGCCAATTCGAGGTCCATTGTTGAGTCTTGGTCGCGGTTCCTTGCTCGAAATCATTTTGATTTTTTCCATCGTATTTCAGATTTGAGGTTAATCTTCATCTCCTTCTTTATTAAGGTTAAATTTTGGTGTTATGTGCATATGGGGTTTCATCTCTACTGTGAGTACTTCTGTATGTATATATGATTTTGAATCAAAGTGGTGGTATTGTTGTTGAAAGTTTGATTTTGTACTAAATTTAAATTTGGGTTTGATGTGTTTGCTGCTTGGTTGTTGAATTATTGTTATGAGGTTTTGGGTTTTCACTTCAAATAAGCAAAGTGATATTTAATGGGATGATTGGCTCATCCTTCCTAGCTTTATATCGTCTGAAGTTGGAATAGGCAAGACTATTTTAGACATCTATATAAGTTGCGAATAAACTCACTTCCAATTGTGTTTATATACTTAAATCTATGTCAATGGACGCTAGCCAAAGTCAAGGTTTTCAACAAACTCTTTGCTGCAAGTAAACTTCAATTCCTTTCGATATGCTCTTGAACCACAGTGTCTTGTAAATATAGTTGATACACTTAAAAATTGTTGGAAGGAACTCCTACTGGTGCATTTCTCGATCTTTTCTTGACTGTTCGAGAGAGTTCTGTTAATGATTCTATTCGCACGTCGTTTAGAGGCAATTGTTCTGGATGGGTTTTGGTGTTAAAATTGAATTGTTGATTCCATGTTCATCACTTTATTGAGAGGTAGTTGTTCAAGGCTTCATAGTTTAAGGCTCCACAGTGCCGGATTTGTGGGAGTTCGCTTTCGAAACACAAGGAATTGGACTTAGATAATTTTGTTGCTCTCTTATTCTTATTCTCATGAATTTGATAGCTAGGAGAATACTTGGGCCTTTCAAGTTAAGTGGCATACTCGAGCTAAGTGTCTCTTCAGTAATGGGGAGTGTCCTTGTTCGAGTTTGGACTTGATCTTGGGGCCCAATTTTTCTTGAATACCTTGATGTTAGTTAATTCATAATGTCAACTAATTAAGTTTTAGGAGTAGAGACGAATCCTAATAGCTAATAGTAGCTCATCTTTAGGACGTCCTTTTAAAATGAATTGAGGTGCGCCGCGTCAAATAAATGATAAATTGCGGGGCCCTCAGTAAAAGCTAAAAATACTTAGAAATTCGGGACGGGCCGTTTAGCGAATTTCACGGCCCTCCCAAAAGATAATAATGCGTTAGCCACTTTAGGCGCGATTTTAATAAATTTACATTTCTAAACTCGGGTGTGCATTTCATGTAACCCAAATCCAAATCCCAACGAAGTTAAAACATGTCAAAAATCACGGGTGCATTTATGTGACGTGGTTCAAGACGTGTTTTAACGACGTTGTAATTCTCTTTAAAAATAATAATAAAAGCGGTTAGAAATTAAAAGGCACATAGATTAAAACATGTTGTAAAATCAGATAAATAAGCTAAATATGACAGTTGAGCGACCGTGCTAGAACCATGGAACCCGGGAATGCCTAACACCTTCTCCTGGGTTAACAGAATTCCTTACTCAGATTTCTGGATCGCGGACTGTTAAACAAAGTCGATAATTTCCTCGATTCGGGATTTAACCGGTGAATTGGGACACCATTAAACTCCCAAGTGGCGACTCTGAATTTTAATAAACAAATTCCATTTTGATTGTCCTTTAATTGGAAAAACTCCTTTACGCCCTTGCGGGTGTAGAAAAAAGGAGGTGTGACACAGTTGAAGCAGCTGACTGCAGTCCCCTAGCCCGCAAGCTGACATGTTTACTGCCTTTGTTAGAAAGACTTAGAAACTACTACGTAATCAACTTGCATCCATTATGTCTGATCATGGAACTGAATTTGAAAATGCTAAGTTTGCTGAATTTTGTGATGAGCATGGTATAGATCATAACTTCTCTATCCCTAGGACTCCTCAACAAAATGGAGTAGTTGAAAGAAAGAACAAGACTCTAGAATATATGGCTAGGACTATGCTTCTTTCTAGTAAACTACCCAACAGCTTCTGGTTAGAGGCTATAAATACTGCATGTTATATTATAAATAGATGCATGACTACATCTCTTGTAGAGAAGACTCTCTATGAGTTACTTAAGGGGAGAAAACCAAATATATCCCATCTTAGGGCATTTGGATGCAAGTTCTTTGTGCACAATAATGGAAAGGACTCCCTAGGTAAGTTTGATCCCAGAAGCGATGAAGGAGTATTCTTGGGATATTCTTCACATAGCAAAGCATATAAAGTGTTCAATCAAAGAACTTTGTGTGTAGAAGAAAGTGTGCATGTAGTGTTTGATGAAACAAACATTCTTTCTGCGAGACAGGAACATGAATATGAAGCTATTGGGCTGTTAAAAGACATGAGTGAAGTCTCAGCTCAAGCTAAAGTGGCACCAAAAGAAGAAACATGTGATGAAACGAGTTTTTCTATCCAGGGCAGCTTGGTAGGGGGAACTGATCAAAGAGGAACTGAAACCAATCCCCTAAAGGAACCTGTTCATGACCCTGTTCCTCAGCAGCAGAACATCAGAAAAACATCAAGCAAAAATCAGTTGGTTTTGAAACCTCACAAGTATCAAAGTTCTCATCCTATTGAGAACATAATTACTGATCCAACCTCTAAAGTCAAAAATAGATCACAATTAAAGAATCTGTGTGCTTCTGATGCTTTCCTATCTCTTATTGAACCTAAATAAGGCTACGCAGGATGTAGATTGGGTAAATGCAATGCAAGATGAATTCAATCAGTTTGAGAGAATTCAATTTTGGCATCTAGTTTCAAGACTCAAGGACAGATCAGTAATTGGAACAAAATGAGTCTTCAGAAACAAACTTGATGAAGATGGAACAGTTACAAAAAACAAGGCAAGACTGGTGGTCCAAGGTTACAGCCAAGAGGTGGGTATAGATTATGATGGAACTTTTGCTCCAGTTGCAAGACTAGAGGCAATAAGACTCCTCATAGCCTCAGATGGAATTCACTTTTCATCAGATGGATGTAAAAGGTGACTTCCTGAATGGCTACCTAAAAGAAAAAGTGTTTGTTAAACAACCTCCAGGGTTTGAGAGCAAGGAATGTCCTGAGAATATGTACAAATTAGACAAGGCTTTCTATGGACTCAAGCAGGCTCCTAGAGCATGATATGAACGATTGTCCAAATTCCTGCTTGAACATGGCTACAAAAGAGGTAAAATTGACAGTACTCTATTCTTGAGGGGGAAAAGGTAAGGATATTCTTATGGTACAAAGATATGTTGATAATATAATCTTTGGGGCAACCACTGACAAACTAAGTAAGGATTCTGCCAAGTTAATGGAGAGTGAGTTTGAAATGAGTATGATGGGTGAGCTTAACTTTTTCTTAGGCTTAAAGATCAAACAAAGCCCAAATAGAACCATGATCCATCAACAGAAATATGCAACGGAGCTGATCAAGAAGTTTAAAATGGATGAATTAAAGGAAATAGACACCCCCATTGTAGCTGCCACTAAATTAGACATAGATGAACCTGGTTCATCTGTTGATAAGAAGTTGTATAGGGGTATGATTGGTTTTCTTTTGTATCTTACTGCCAGCAGACCTGACATAGTTTTCAGTATAGGGCTTTATTCTCGCTTTCAAGCTAATCCAAAGGAGTCTCACTTGACTGTTGTCAAGAGGATACTGAGATATTTGAAAGGCACTACTGATCTGTGTCTTTGGTACCCTAAAGGTAGTAATTTCAATCTAGCAGGGTATGTTGATGCTGATTATGCATGTTTCCTTGTGGATTGGGAAAACACCTCAGGTATGGCTCACTTTATTGGTTCATGTCTTGTATCATGGGCCACTAAAAAGCAAAATTCAGTGGCCTTATCAACTCCTGGGGCTGAATATGTTGTTATTGCCTCTTGTTGTGCTCAATTGATGTGGATCAAATAACAGCTAGTAGATTTTGGCATTGAAGTTAGTTGCATTCCTATCTACTATGATAACACTAGTGCTATAAGTATGACAAAGAACCATGTTCATCGTAAGAGGACTAAGCACATAGATGTTAGACACCACTTCTTAAGAGATAACTACGAGAAATGATTGATCTCCATAGAATTCTGTGCTACTGATAAACAAATTACTAACATATTCACTAAAGTACTCAGTAGAGAAAACTTTGAGAGGAACAGGTTGGAATTAGGGATTATTAAGATCACCTAATAGGTCCAGCTCAGAATGCACAATGAAAAAAATGAAAAAAAAAAAGAAAAAAAATAATTTGGCTAGGAAATCTGAACTTGTGTAAATATCTAAATTAATTCTTACTCATCTTCATACTGTAATTAGTATACTCCTATGACATGTGTTAATATGACTCACTGATCTCCTACAAAATTTTCTCTATTATGATAATATGAGACATGTTCAAGAGAATTCTAAATGAAGAACCTGGTTCATCAGTATGGGTTCATCTTAAAGCTAAGTTATGTTTTCTATACTCTGCACAATTAGAAAAATCAATATTTAAATCATGAGCAGAAGTCCTACAATTGTTCAATTTCTTAGAAAATTCTATCCGTTAGCTTTGAACCGGTTCCGTCAACCTTAGAACTCTAAACCACAAAAATTGCCTAAAATCTAGGGAAGCTTAAAAGATCATTCAAACCTGCAATTTCAGGTTGATTAGACCTCTAATTGACCACTGCTATAGCTGTCGTTATACATTAAATGTGGATTTATCTTTAAATACACATCATTCCTTCTGTCAACTCCATAATTCTAAACCGTCAAAAATCCCTCTTCACTTTCACTTGCCTTCTTCTTCTCCAAAATTCTAACTCACAAATTCTCTCAAGAAACCAGCGATCATGACCAACCCACAATACAATCCTGGAACTCCTCCACCATGTAATCCCTCTAATTCATCTATACCTCCTCTACCTAGTACATCTCCCAAACCCAGGCTGAGAAGGGTGAAAATGCTTGCTCGGAAAATAGTAGTGTCTGGGGCTCTCAGGAAGAAATTAAAGGCAAGCCAGGTCCAAAACTCTGACTCCTACTCTGATTTTGAGTCATACAAATCCGCTAGTGAGGGGGAAGGACCTGGGTCTTCTGACTCTGAAAAAACTCAAGAATCCCCTTCTAAGGTAAGTTCTTCTTTGTCTGAAAATCTAGAAACTAGGTTTGTTGTGGTTGGGCCTATCAGGGATGTAGAATTACTTGAGTTACGAAAGAGTGGAGGTAAAAAAATCTGAAAAAGAAAAAGAGAGAGAGGGTGCATGTGGTGAAGAGAGGGGAAATAGGAAAAGAGCGGTTGATCATTCACCCACTATTGATTTGTCTGTGCTTGCTATCTGTGGGGTTGAACAAGAAAAGGTAGAGAAGAGTGGCAAAAAGTCAGGGGGAAGTGATTCTGGTGAAGCTGTTGAGGGGTTAGGTACACAGGGATATAAACCTTGGTCATCTACTGAAGAGACCCTAGCAAAACTGTTGATAAAGGTTGGGGCAAGCTATGAGTCAAAGAAATGAAGAACTCCCACACCAAAAGCCCCCAGTGTTCCTAAACCCTCCAAGAAAAGAAAGGCTTCATCCCCTGTGAGCACGTGATTTTTGCCTCGCTTGAACTATTCCTATAAAATCCTCAGAATTAGAATTTTTTTTTTTCTTTTAGTACTTGAATATTTAGGAATTAATTGCATTATTTTGTGTTTTGTTTACATTTTCTGTTCATTTTAGTGGTCATAAAAAATAAAAAAAATAAAAAACAATTAATTACAAAATGGTATCCTTACATTTAGGACTTAATTCTAGATTTCTAGATTAATTAAACATCACTGAAATAAGAGAAAAAATAACAAAAATAATCCTTTTACATTTTTGTTCCTTTAATTTTACTTCTTAAAATTAGAATCTAGTTAATTTTACAAATTTAATTAGTCTCATTTGGAATTAAATCAGGTTTTGACTATTTTTTAATTTTGCATTTAATAAAGTTTAAAATCCAGAAATAATAATAATAATAAATAAAATACAAAAAAGAATAGAAGAAACAAATTAAAATTTTGAAAAGGGAATGCAAATCAGGCCACCATCTTGGGCCAATTCTTGATCCAGCCCAATTGAGACAAGATCCCTGAACGACCCAAACCCATAGCCCAGTCTGGCCTGGCCTGCTCCGCCCCAAAAACCGACCCCGTTTTTGCAGGTTCTAATCACGACCATTCATCTCCATCATCCAACGGACCACAGGCATCGTCCAATAATAGATAAAACTGTCTGAAATTAGTCCAAACCCTAGACATAACCTCCCCTTCCTCGTACCAACTCCCCCCTCCCTGTAACGCCTCCGCCGGCCACCCTACCCCACCTTACCTCCGCCATCTGCCGGCGGCGGCGATGCTCCAAACAACCCCAAAATTTCACCCCATACTCTCCTTCACCTCCTCTTTCCAACCCTCAAATCCCTTTCCCTCAATTCGTTGCCAATTGTCACGAATTTCAAATCTAAAATCCGGCCAAAACCCTAGATGTCCCAAATCGACCCAAATTCACACCATGCCTTCTCTTCCTCCTCCTCATCACCAATCCGGGTTCTGTTTTCTCCAAAACACGCCCAAACCCTTCGAACCATCAATTAAAATCGTAAACCCTAGCCGCCGCCTTGGTTCTCTGGCGGCGGCGCCGCCACCCAAACCCTACCAAACTCACACCCCATACTCCCCTCCCTCTCCTCTACCTGAATCCTCAAGTTATTTTCTCCAAATCCAATTGATAAGTTTCAAATTCCGGATCTAGGGTTTGCTATTCAAGGGTTTGAATTTTTTTAAAGGTCACCAGGGTTCGATTTGGGTTCTTGGAATAATGTTATGTGTTGTTCTTATTAAGAACAAGTACATAACATTATTTGAGGACCCAAACCAGAAATCAGTCGAGTTCAAGCTTTAAAATCAGTAAGTGTTCTTAGAATTCCTTTTCTTCGTCATTTGTTATTTTTTTTTAATTCTGTTTTGTTCTCTTTCAATCCATCATTTTAGTCTTAGGATTAATCTAGGGCTTTGATTTGTTCCAATAGTAGTTAATCTCCTTCCGCTCATATGATTCAATTGTTTGTGTAATTTGGAACCATAGGATTGTGATTGGATTTTTGATTCTGTGTACCGAGCTTTTCATGTGATTTTAAGTCTTAATTTTCATTTTTCATTTTTTGATTTTATTGTCTGTTTAAAATTTTGTATTAGATTGTAATTGTGATATTAATTTAATTTTTATCTTGAATCTAGCTTTAGGGATTTGGTGTTAATTAGGAGTATTCTAGTCTGATTAATTAGTCAATTGTTAGGTTTTCTAATTAGTAATGTGGTTATAGCTAAAAGTTTTAGTATTAATTAGAATTTTTAGATATTCTTATTAGGTTGTTTGGATATAGCTGAATTAGGATTGTTTGCTTTAACTATAGTTAAACTTTAACTAAGGTAAAAAGGGGCTGTTTGGGTTTGGTTGGTAATTTCAGGGGGTTTTCAAGGGTAGTTTGGGCATGGAAAATGGCTGATTTATCAAGAATAGTAATTTCAAAATGAAAGAAAGGGTAGCATAGGTATTGTATGGATAGAAGAACACCCTAGGGCCTTCTAGAATAGGACTTTAGTGTAGATTTCAGCCAACTTAGGACACTAACTTGGGTAACAGGGCATAAATTTAGGATCTAATAGTCAAATTATAAAATAAAAAGGGGGAAAAATAGTGAAAAGCTTCCAGAATATTCTGCCCCACTCCTTGCCTATAAAAGGTAGCCTTAGTACCTTCACTAAGAGGTTTTTTTAGATCTCTGAAAATCCCAAAAACCTTCCAGCCTCTAATTTCACCTTAAAATCCTTGTTTTCAAGCCTGAAATTTCAAATTTGAAGTTCAAAATTAAAGAGCTTCAGATCTGAATGTTACAGTCATAGCATTCACAATTTAGACAAAAATTTCCAGAAAAACAAAGTAAAAAAAAAAGCACAAAAACTCGAAGTTTTACTATTCCATTGAAGTTTTCTGCATAATAATTTGAGATTCAGTGTTAAAGTTGCAATTCCTAGCATGTTTAAGGTCAAATGGTTTTAGCACTTCTATCTCTCAATGATTGAGGTTCTTCTAAGGTTTCTAGTTGCATCTCAAGTTGATATTGGTATATTTGAGTCAATTTTGGTTTGCTGATTGGTAGTAAGTTGCTGGATATTGTCTGGTATTGTGTTGGGGGTTGAAATTGGTTTTTGGGTTGCTGATTCACTATTGAGTTGTTGTTGCTGTTGCTGTTCGAAGTTATTACAATAGTTGACCTCTTTTCTTCTCATATTTCCGTTATCCAGGTACATGACTTGAGACTTTATGGTTGTAGCTTCATACGATTGGAACCTGAAATGAATTAAAGATGATCCTCTTGCTGTGTATTTGAAGTTCTGCTAGATCCATCATATTTTAGATAACATCTTGTGATTTAATTGCTTGTTCGTTATCACTAAAACTTTGTAATAATCCTGGACTATTTTAGATACATCAACTGTTGAATTAGTTCTTGCGAATATCCGAATCTGTAATCAGCAGCTTAGTTTGGACTTTACTAGTATAATATGAGGTGATCTAGGACAGCTTACTTCCGGCGGTTTAAAATTGGGTTTAATGGTTTTAATATTTCAGTATAATATCTTAGTTTGAATTTGGGCAGCCTAAGTTTAGTTTAACTTTGTGCTATTAGTACATTGCAATTTGAATTTGTGTAGTTGATCAGAATGGTTATGATTATGGACATAAAAATTGAGTTAGTTTCCTCTTACAACTATAATGAATTTGGCAAGTGAGTGTGATAATGTGTGCCCGTTTGAATCGCAATTAGGTTGGAATTTAAACTTGGATTCGATTGTTAAAATCAGGGAATGTCCGTGATTGGTGCAAGTTAATTACAAATACTTGTTTCTCCTTCAGCAATTAGTGATAATTAATTTACAATACCATTGTGTAATGGATAAAATTGGACGTGCAGGGGGTCTGCTTTGGGCCTACGCAAACCTGCGTTTAGCCCTTGAATTGCACTGGGCCACGTCTTTAAAGCCCAAAAATAAAAAAAATCGCTATGGGTCAAAACTCTTTAAACAAGATTATATAAGGACAAGGGGATTAATTCGCAAGTATAAAATTGAGTTTCGAATTAGGTAGCAGGTTCAAACTAAAAGGGACTTCCCTTTTGTTTGAATTTGGACTTGAATTCGAGGCCCGGATTTATACATGTGAACTAATTGACATCTTAGAGACGAATAAAATAAATAGAAATCGTAGTCACTTTAAGTTGGCCTTTAAATAATAAAATGAGATGAGCCTCGCCGAACAAAACCCGAAAATTACGGGGCCCTCATTAATTACTTAATTAAAAAATACATAGAACTTGGGGCGTGCCGTTTAGCGAATTTCACGGCCTCCCACAAAGTTTAAAAGACGTTAGTCACTTTAGGTGCGGTTTTAATAATCTTACCTTCCTAAATACGGGTGTGAATTTCATGCAACCCAAATCCAAATCCAAAAATATTGAATAAGAATGTGTCGAGGATCCGGGTGCATTTCATGTGACGTGATCCGAAAATACATTTTTAAACGACGTTCACTTTCTTAAAATTATTTTAACTAAAAGCGGTAAATAATCTTAAAATTGCATTATAGTTTGGAGCATGTATAAAAAATTAGATTTTGCCATTTATAATAATTTAAGCGACCGTGCTAGAACCACGGGATCCGGGGGTGCCTAACACCTTCCCTCGGGTCAACATAATTCCTTACACAGAATTTCTGGTTCGCAGACTCCTATTGGGAAGTCGACAATTTTCCTCAATTTGGGATTAAATTAAACCGGTGACTTGGGACACCAAAAACCAATCCTATCCCAAGTGGCGACTCTAAAAATAAATAAATAATCCCAAGTCGAATAATGTCACTTTAAATGGAAAAACTCCCTTATACATTATTCTTCGGGGTGGGTGTGTAAAAAAGGAGGTGTGACAGCCCCAACAACTACTGAATTTTCATTGCCAAAGGGTAGAGCTACAAGAAGCAGGGTGAAGCAGAGTGAGAGTGATCTCTAAAAGGCTCTACCTGAGAGTAAGAAGAAAAAGCTGGCTAAAGGAAAAGGGAAGGTGGTAGAGTCCTCAGAGGCTGTGGAGGTTGAGGAAATGGAACAGGTCCATCAGGAGGAAGTTCAACCAGCGGAGGTTTAGACCCCCAAGCCCAAAAAGCCCAAGACTTCTTCCAAGAAGTCTTCCTTTGTGTCTGAGGCTGTTGCACCCTTATTAGCCAAGATGACAAGGTCTGCAGTGAAAAGTAAATAAGTAAGAATTTCTGAAGATGAGGAATAGAGTGGAGAAGAAGTAGATGATGATTTTGATGGTGAAAAAGACAAGCTTTCCATGTTTGGCAAAAGAAAATTTTTGAAGGATAGACTGCTGAAAGACCAGGTAGAACCATCAATGATGAGACTGGTGGATGCCTTAGCTGCTCAGGGGTAGAAGGACATGGTCCTTCAGATGGATGGTAGGCTAGCCAGGAATGAGATAATTGAGTTTATGGCAAATGTAGAAGTTAAGGATGGCAAGGTTAGCAGCCTGGTGAAAGGAGTTCAAGTGTCCTTTGATGCAAAAAAACTGGGAGAGATCCTTGATATACCCTCTGAAGGGTTTGATGACTATATGAGGCAAAGGTGGCCTTGTCTGGACCCCCTTCCTACTGTCCTTAACATTACTAGGAGGTTCTGTGATGTTGAAGATGTAAATGAGGCTAGGGCTGTTCAGAAAAGTGAAATGAGGCCTTAGCATAAGGTCTTATTTGAATTCGTCAATAAGTGCCTATTGCCCAGGCAAGAGAGAAGGCATATTGCAAATTATATGGACCTAGTTCTTATGGAGTGCCTAAAGTGGAAGGCAAATTAATTGGCCTGCCTTCATCATCACACTGCTGGACAGGGTCACAATGGATCCAAGGCTCATGCTACCCCTTATGGCCTTATTTTGACTACGATCCTAGATAGGTGCAGTGTGCCTCTGAAGAAATGGGAAATGGCCTCAAGCAAGGATCATTTTGGCATTAACACTCTGATTTCTTGTGACTACTTAGTCAGTGCCATCCCAAATGAACATGGTTCATCCAAGAAGACTCCTATCAACAGCAAAGTCAGGGCTCTTGTTCAGGAATGTGAAGCCAAGGATGCTGAGATAGCTAGGCTCAAGGCTCGTGTGGCAGAGGTGGAATCTGAGAGGGATGCTCTTAGAACTAAGCTTACCAAAGAAAAGAAGAAGAATGATGAAATTCTTCATAATATGCTGAAGCTTCTCCAAGCCCAAAACCAACCCTCTAGCTCCCCCAAGCCTTAGGAATCCTAGTTTTTGTCTCCTAAACCTATCTAGTACCTTCAGTGACCCCGATTAGGAATTTTTCTATCTTTTTGCTCATGTTTGAAATGTTCTTTGCTTTCTAGTTGTGGATTGTGGTAGCAACATATCTCTATCAATGATATCTACTGTTTTTGCTCTTGTCCAATGTTAATCTTTCCTTAATAGTTTAAATATGTTTGTTTGATTACTGATGATTAAACCATAATTGCACTTGTAGTTGCCTTAGTGGCCATGATTACTTATTAAAATCTGGGACTCACACTTTATATGCAACTTTTCGATGATGCCAAAAGGGGGGGAAAGATATTGTGCTTTACACATTCTGAATAAGTGATATTTATAACCTCATTAACTTGGTCCTTGATGATAAGTGAAATTTCTAAACTTTGTATTGATGGTTAAGCTGAGTTCTTACAGGATCCAAGTAAGTAAAAAGCACAGAGCTTGTCATCATCAAAAAGGGGGAATTTGTTGGCCAAAGAACAGGTAAAGTTTTGAAGATTGACAAAAGAACTCAGACATGGACCAAGTCCATCTTATGAAGCACAATCATGATCAACCTATACATTTGAGATGCATGTGAAGGAGATAAATCTAACTGACCAAGAAGCAATATCTCTTGATCTGATCGAAAAGGTTGCATATTGAATAAGGAGAGAAAGACTCCTTATATGAAGAGAACACAGTTTAGGACGAATATAATGTTAGAGTTTCAGATCACCATGAACTCTTCCATAATAGAAGAGTAGCAATTGAATCCCAGTCAAACTCTGATTACTAACCTATTAAATATCAGTATTGTTCTCTTTTACAGGTAATGCACATAAGCAGAAGTTAAACTTAAATTGAGAGCAAAAGAGCAAGGCAATTTTGCAAGTAATTTATGTGTGATTTGAGTGTGCAATCCTGAAGCTACTTGAACGAGATAGAAGAAACAGTTCCAAGTGTCTATCTTTTATTCTAGTTCAATTGTAGTAGGTGATTTAACATTGTACCTTTCAGCTTTCATAGAAGCAATTGTATTAGGTACCTAGAGAGTTCAAGTTAGAGTTAACTTGAAGTTGTAGCAACAGTTGAGGTCGTGCCACAACGAGATTAGAGTTAATCCTTAGGTTTACAAAGAGTTTTGTAAATGTTGTTTTGGCTCAGTGATTTTAGTGAAAGTTAGGGAAAATCCTACTGAGCAGTAGGTTGGGTTTTTTCACCTTTTGAGCCAGGTGTTTTCCACGTAAAATCTCTGTGTTCTTTATTTTCTGTACTTATTATTCTGCAAACAGTAGTAGTTGGAACACCTAGAAGAACTAGGTTCTTCTATAGTTCAGTTAAGCGGAAATTGGGTACCACACAAATCACCCCTCCTTTTTGTGTGGTATTGACCTTAAAACATCACTTGGTATCATAAAGAGGCATCAAAGTCAATCCATACCAGATCAAGGCCATCGAAGAAATACCCGAAATATTAACTAGCAAAAATTAGGTACAAAAAGATGACTGGCCTGATAGTCGCCCTATCGAGGTTTATCTCACGGTCATCCGACAGATGCCATAAATTTTTCAATGTGCTAAAAAAGACAATGGGCTCTAGTGGAATTCAGATTGCATCGAGTCCTTGAGAAAACTAAAAACATACTTGTCCTCGCCGCCACTACTCGTTAAAGCAGAACCCAATAAATGCCTCCTAATCTACCTAGCTATCTCAGAAGTCACGGTAAGACGAGTTCTGGTCCGTGAAATCAAAGGTACGCAATCTCCGATTTATTATATCAACAAAACCTTGGTCGACGCCAAAACGAGGTATCCCCACCTCAAAAAACTGGCTCTCGCACTGGTCATAGCTTCACGAAAGCTTAGACCATATTTTCAAAGTCACCCCATATAGGTGGTGACAACTTTCCCCCTTAGGAGCATCTTGCATAAACCCGAATTGTCGGGAAGAGTGGCCAAATGGGCCATAGAGTTGAGAGAGCACAATATAACATATCTACCATGAACGACGATAAAGTCACAAGTACTCTCCGACTTCGTCTCCGACTTTAGTGCTGAAATATTGTCCGAGGTCGAGTAGGAAACACTTTGCAACTCCCCTGGGAAGCCCGACCTCTGGGTACTTTATACTGATGGTGCATATAATGCATCGAGATCTGGACTGGGACTCGTACTTGAAGTCCCAACAGGCGAAGTGATTCGTCAATCTATACAGTGCTTCAAAATAAATAACAACGAGGCCGAGTATGAGGCCGTAATTGTAGGATTGAAATTGGCCCTCAAATATAGTGCACAACGAGTCATCCTCATATGCGACTCATAACTCATTGTTAACCAAGTTACTAGGACTTTCCAAATCAAGGAACAAAGGCTACAGAAGTATCGGGCAAAAATTCATAAACTACTGCTAGAATTCGATGAATGTCGACTCGACTAGATACCCCAGGTACAAAATATCAAAGCAGATGGCCTCGCCAAACTAGTAGCAGTAACCAAAAATATTTCCAAGGAGAATGTGGTCACCCTACTCCACTCCTGAATAGACCAAATTGAGGTACATTCTATAAATTTGACTTGGGACTTCGTAACCGCATCATAACATATTTACAAGAGGGAACACTCCCACAAGACAAAAAGGAAGCCAAAAAGCTTTGAATGCAGACGGCCAGGTACAGCCTCATAAATCACGACCTTTACAAGAGAATGTTCGGCGGTCCTTTGGAAAAATGCTTAAGGACAAATCAAACAAGGTGCGTGCTCGAAGAAGTACATGAGGGTCACTATGGTGCACATACAGGCAACTGAGCCCTCGTCAGATGCCTCATTCGAGTAGGGTTTTACTGGCCCACTATGAAAAGAAGCCGCAGATTACGTTAAGAGATGCGAGTAGTGCCAAAAGTACGCGCCTATGATATACCAAGCGGGAGAACTCCTCCACTCCGTCACTTCACCATGGTCGTTCATCAAATGGGGAATGGACATCGTCGAACCCCTCCCAATGGGGCAAGGTAAGACACGTTTCCTTTTAGTTTTAACTGACTCCTTTTCCAAATGGGTGGAGGTAGGTGCATTCGGCCAAATACGCAAACAGGAAGTCATCACATTAATATGGAAAAATATCATATGCCTCTTCGACATCCCCAAAGAAATCAGATGAGATAATAAACCTCAGTTCACCGGGAAAAAAATGACCGAGTTCTTCAAAAAATGGCGCATCAAGTGAATACTCTCCATGCCATATCACCCCGCTAGTAATGGTCAAGCTGAATCATCCAACAAAACAATACTGAATATCCTAAAGAAAAAGCTTGAGGATGCCAAAGGGCTATGGTTGGAACTGCTACCAGAGGTATTATGGGCCTACAACACCACGCCAAAACAAGCACAAGCGAAATGCCATATTTATTAGTCTTCGGGACTGAAGGCGTTATACATGTTGAGGTCGGAGAACCTATCCTGAGATACTCCAATGAAAGCGGAACAAGCATCGATAAGAATAGAAAACAAGACCTCGACGAAGTAGAAAAATGAAGAGACATGGCTTATGTAAGGATGGAAGCCCATAAACAACAAGTGAAAAGGTACTACAACAAGAAGGCCAAAATACGACCACTCAAACTAGGGGACTACCAAAGACCCAAAAGAAGGCAAACTGGTAACCAATTGGACAGGCCGTATAAAATCACAGCGGCCACAAGCAAAGGGGCATTCCAACTAGAAACAATGGAAGGAAACTACTATAATACAACTGGAAAATCGCTCATCTTAAGCACTTCAACTTCTGAAAAATGATGCCCATCAAGTCGTACTCTTTTTCCCTCACCTAGGGTTTTGTCCCAATTAGGTTTTCTCGGGGAGGTTTTTAACGAGGCGATGAGGGGGACGTCTCGAAGTTCAAAGAATAATTTATCACCCTGCCTGCCGATGAGCTCTCCACACTAACGATGAATAGACTAGATACAGGGAAACTCCAACACATGTATGGAACCGACATGTACAATACTCCAGTAAATGAAATAAAGAAACATTTTACTCTCTATCGTTTTCCTTTTGCATCTAACATTCAACCTCGCTCAAATCATTTGACGTTGCTCGAATTACAACGCGTTAAAAATTTGACAAACTCTAAATAACACCCCTAAAGCCAAAGGTCGTCGCCAAAAGAAGAATTCAACCACGCTCAAATTGTTCGACGTTGCTCGAATTACAACGGGTTAAAATTCCGACCAACTCGAAATAACACCCCTATGACCAAAGGTCATCGCCAAAAGAAGAATTCGACCTCGTTCGAATTACAACAGGTTAACATTTTGACCAACTCTAAATAACACCTCTACGACCAAAGGTCGTCACTAAAGGAAAATTCGACCTCGCTCGAATCATTTAATATTCGACATTGCTTGAATCATTTAACATTCGATATCGCTCGGATTACTTGATATCCGACATCTCCCAAATTACTTTATACAACCTTGTTAGAGTTACTAAAGATCTATGATCGTCTAAGCCTAAGCTAGGGACCCCCTCGCATCAAACAAATAATGATTCAGAGGTACACAACAAAAAGGAAATCGTTCCATTACAACGGTTACATTACAAAAGTTTTTTTACAAAGGGCTCAAAGATGCCCTCTCAAAAATAGCAAAGCAAAAAGAAAATGAATACAACAAAGTCCTATTCCACGTCATCCCCTACAACATACTCTTATTATACGAAGAATCGGAGGTGAGCCTGTCTGCATCATCATCATCAACATCATCCCCTCCATGCGTACTGAGATTATAACCACAAGCCTTACGAGTTGCACGTGCTCTGACACGCACATCCCAAAGTTCTACCTCGGAAACCCTCCCATTGGCTTGCAGGGACTTGTACACGTCAATTTGAGCCTCAGCATGGACCCACATCTCATATAATTCCGCGGAACGATGGGGTCAGCTGGGGTATGAGACGTAGAGGGGTGTGACTGTCGTCAGACTTCCCCCACCTTCAGAGTAACAACTTATTCGTTCAACACAGACAACTCCACATTTAGATCTTCGATCTGTTCCTCAAACCTTACTACCTTGAGTGCAGACGTATCCATCTCATTATCTGGCACAGACCTACAAATGCGAAGGGCGTCTTCTAGAGCCGCTACCTTAGATACAACAACCACCCTTCCCTTTTCAGCACGAGCCAATCCATCAGCCCTAATTCTCAGCTCGCTTCTCAAGTTAACGGCCTCTGCCTCTTGTTGATCAAGCTGACCAGTTAAGGTGGCCACCCGTGCTTGAAGGTCGGCGTTCTCAGCCATCACCCCCTTGCTCACCTCAAACTCGTCCTCCTTGGCCTTAAAAGCCACCTCAAGTTCACTACATCGGGCAATGGACTTCATCAGCTCTTTATCCCGCTCGTTCAGCTCTTCGACCTTCTGCGCCAGCTCTTCCTCCTTCTACTTAAGCCCATCACGGAACATCTAAAAATTGTTGTCCTAAGTGAAGACATCGACCAATGCACGATGCTTAGTGCGATACTCCTTGTATTTAAAGTCCAGTTTCCCAAAAACGACCGTCCTTCGCTTATCCCTCTGATCACGCTCGATCTCCATAATGAGATTCTAACACGCAGAGGAAAGAATGCCAACTTAAGCATATTATATATACAAAACAAATCCAAAAAAATAAAAAGAAGAGAGAAAGCACTTACCCGTAGATTTATGCCGGAAATACTTTGCGACAACTCTACTTCACTCATCGCCTGAAGCACCGTACTCTCGAAAGCAGCACACACAAATGGGCAAATATAGACGCTGCCTGCTCAGAGTTTTCTGAAAGGTCGTAATCTGCAGGAATGATTACGTGTCGGTTAGGACCCTCCGTCCTCACTTCCACGCGGGTATGTCGCTCCAAGAAGGCTCGCGCATCTTCACGGTCGATGTCCGAGCTTGAACCAGTATCCTCCGCTTACACTACTCCACCTCCTCCGGCAGCGGATGATGCACCACCTTCAGTAGATCGCACAGGTCCCCCGTCTTGACATACCTCTTCAGCTCTATGGGATCTCCCTGCTAAAATGGCGTCCGCCATAAAAACGGCCTTTGTGCCTGACCTAGGCAAAGGCGCCACCTTCGAAGCAACGATTTTCCTTTTTTCACGATCGATAGCGACGGCGTTCCCAAGCTCCACCCGCCTCTTTTTTCTCGACGGTGATTCATCCCCGTTGAAAGACTCGTCTACGAGGTGGTAGGTGAAATGCCAGGACTGGAGCCCTCTTTTTAGAAATCCGATGGCCTATCACCACAAAGAGGTCGTATCATTAAATGACAACAAGTAATCAAAGGTCGGAACAAATGAAACACTTACCAGACGAAACCTTCAGCCCAAAATGTTTAAAGAAAGCGGCCTAATCTCTAATCCCCGCCATATGAGATAGCACGTGAGCCACCCAATCCTCAAAACCGATGACGGGAAAGGGAGCACGTCTCTTAGCTATATAGTAAAAAACCACAGGTTAAGAGAAATCAGAAAGAACGAAAGTAGATAACAAGCGTACATCACCAACACCTACGGTTATGATTCCACTGCTCTAGAAATCCCACGGGGCCAACACCATGTGCTCCATTTTGATGAAGTACTTGTGCCAAAACTTCTGGCTTTCCCTATCATCCGTTCCAACCACTAACCCGCTGGTTTCGTGATGTCGCAGATGTATCATGGTACCCCTGTGAAAGCTCGGGGAAAATAAATATAAAAGGTGGTGAATGCCAACCTCGCACTCGGCCAACTACGCATACTTCGTCAACAGCAGGAAGATTTTATATAGGTACGGAGACAACTGTGCCAGGCAAACTTCATAAAACCAAGAAAACTCCTCCGCCAACAGAAGAAGAGGAAGGGTATGGCCAATCATGAAAGATACACATAAAAAGCACAATATCCCGGTCTGTGGACCTCCACGATGTCCCTCCCAGTCGGAACCATCTCGGCATGTAGAGGAATGTTATACGTAGATCAGAGTTCATCTATCTGAGATGGCCCAGTTTCAGAGATCATCAAAATGGGAGAAAGAGCATGTTCCTTGTGAAAACCGTTCCTGGAGATAAGGTTTCTAGGGAGTATCTCTTCTACGGTGGGGAAATTTTCACCCTCCTCAACCGCAATATCCTCGCTACCGGAAGGAAGGGTCATAGGCAATAGAGTGGCGTCGGAAACGTCATCATGTGCACGGTGGGTTCGGGGCATTTTGGTAATAGAGGGTGTGTTGGTAAACCTAAAATGAGGAACGGTGACTGAATGGAAAGACGAGAAACAGAGTTAAAGAATTGAGAAAGATGATCAAAGGGGGCAATGTATACACAAGGAAGGAGATGGCTAAAAATTTCTAAAAAAAATGAAACATCCACTTATTTATAGGGCTGGATTGAGCGAGAATCGAAGTAGAAAACTTGCAATGGTGCTAAAACCAAAGCGACAAGTAATCAGACGCTGTCTCAGAAGGTGCGTAATGATGACGCACATGGGAGTGATGTCACCTTCTAATAACTACATCAATCAGGGTTCCGTGGGACGTGCGCTCTCTCGGCCTTAGCTGAACCGGCGCAATTCAACAGCCAATTTCTTCCACAACAAAAACGGACGATGTCGCTTACCAAGGACGTGCAGGGCCACGACCTTAACAAGCGGAGAGACTAACTATATAGGTACAAATTTGGCAACCACGACAACGGATGAGTAAGACATGGGACGGGGTCACCACAACACAACGAATGACGATCGTTGTGACAAAGGACGACGACCAGAAGCGGGCAGCTGAAATAAGATAGTGATGGTAGCTTAAACTTAGAAGGAGACATGAAGAATATGCCTTTCGGATATTCTTTATGTTGTACTTTTTAAGGTTTTTAAAGAAATGTCCCTAATAAATAGGAGGAGATAGTGAACAAGAGGGGTATCTGCCTTTTTCAAAGAACAAGAACACATTGTAAGAGAAGAGAGAGAATATACAAAAGAATTGTCTTATTCACTTTATCCAAACACATGTTGTTTAACCTTCATCCATAAATGTTTAGCTTCCACATTCTTATCAGCTGCAGGGCCTTTTTGTGTCAACAGAAGGAAGAGGCACCCAATCACATAATCATTGGGTGACATATCCTTGTCATTATAACCATTGTCGTTTCTTGCATTCATTGCATATTTATGATATTATATACACGGTCAATCATAGCGTATTAAGTTCACTGATTAGCGTTGCTAAACTCTTCTCGTTATATTAGACTTTCGTTCTATTTGATCTAGAATTTATTAAGCTCAACTAAGATTTACCCCATTAATTTGTTAACAATTGGTTTAGCAATTATTTGCTCGTACAATATCACTCGACATAAGTCGGACATATTCTATCGCCATACTTTGTGTTCTATATGAATTTGCAAATTCTACTTGAAATATTATAAGATTAAAATTTCTAAGTATACAAAAATAGCTTATAATTTCCATGTTGGGCCGTGTCGGCACGGGTAACATGATGTTAATCCCATGTGCTGGATAATGAGGTGTTACTGTAAATCTATAGAGTCCGTTGTCGCTTTTCGGACATATTCATTTTACAAGTGGCGTTGCGCAACATACGCGTAATCAGAATAATTATGGCATCCCTTTTAACCTTTGTTGCCACGACACGTTTATAGGATGCTCCCCCAAAATTCAAAATAATAGGCCCCCCTCGATTCCCAAGGCATTAACGAAAGCTCAAAACTAGAACTCTCCATCGCCAACAGCCTTTGAACGTACGTCCTTTGTTCAAACTTGGTCCAAATCCAAATTTGACCCTTTCTCTTTCTCCACTTCATTAATAATCCTTCCATTCTCCCTCTCCATTCTTCACCAAACCCCTCTGTAAAAACATGCCAGACAAAAGACCGTCCCTGTTGTTGGTGCTAATATTATTTGTTGTTCCTCTTTTTTTCCCGGCTGTTAATGCTATCGGTGTTAACTATGGCACACTAGGGAACAACCTTCCTCCGCCAGCTCAAGTTGCTCAGTTTCTCAAAGACAAGACCGTCATCGACCGCATCAAAATCTTCGACATTAACCCAGACATCCTTCGAGCCTTCGCTAACACAGGAATCTCAGTTACCGTCACTGTTCCAAACAGAGAGATCCCCAACCTCTTGGATATCAACTATGCTCGCCGATATATCGATGCCAATATCAAACCCTTTTACCCACATACCAAGATTGATGTTATTCTTGTGGGAAATGAAGTCCTCCACTGGGACGGACCAGATATCCAGATGAAGCTGGTTCCTGCCATGAAAACCTTTTACCAAGCTCTTGGCCAGTCCGGGTTAAAGGATATCAAGGTCTCCTCTCCTCATTCTCTGGGTATCCTTTTAAGATCCAACCCACCTAGCGCCGCGAGGTTTAGGCCTGGTTGGGATGTGGGTATTCTGGCCCCTATGCTCCAATTCTTGCGCGAGACTAAAGGACCTTTTATGGTGAACCCTTACCCATACTTTGGGTACAACCCAAAACAGGAGGACTTCCTTCTATTCAGGAAAAACAAAGGTGTCTATGACAGGTTTTCTAAGAAATGGTACACAAACTCGTTCGACATGTTGTTAGATGCGGTGTATATGTCTATGGTAAGGCTTAAATACCCAGATGTAGAGATTGTTGCGGCGGAGACAGGATGGCCATCTCAGGGTGAGTCATATGAGCCTCAATGTACGGTGGAAAATGCGGCTTCTTACAATGGTGGGCTGTTGAGGAAGTACAACTCTGGGACAGGGACGCCATTGATGCCGCACAGGAAGATTGAGACATACATATTTGGATTGTTCAACGAGAACACTAAACCCGGTTCAACTGCTGAGAGGAATTTCGGATTGTTCCGCCCGGATTTCACCCCGGTTTACAATATTGGAGTCTTGAAAGGAGAGCAGGTAACTTGAACTTTCTTCATTAATTACCACTTAATTTTATCATCACTTCAAAATTTGTATTGCTGGTAATTAAGAAGTTGGCCGTTTCGCGTTAATAAACTATTGTGTGTTCGACTAATGTTCTTGCATATATATATATATAGTTTGTTCATTGTAGGTTGACGTTGAATTTCTTCTCTTTTTTATGTTCTTGTGGCTGCTTAATGTCCAATTAGAAAACCATATTTACATCCAGCTTAAACAAGGGAACCTCTTTTAAATTACACCACCTTATTTTGCCATTCATATGCTGACGAAGTAAATACTACTACTAGTTACTTTAGTTCTTTTTGTTAAGTATCAATAAATGGATATCTCATTAACTAATCATCTAATGATTTTGGTAGACCAACTTTACGACAGATACTAATTAATTCGAAGCTAGGAGGCATTTAAGTCATTTTAAGAGGATGTGAATTTGTCTTGTCCAGCTATAATTATGACAAGCTTTTGTAATTTGTTTCACGTATTTCCTGTTACATGGAAGGAAGTTCCTATTGTTTTCTCTTTGCTATATGACAAGCTATTGTCTTTTGTTGGGACGTAGCTTCAAAAATCTTGAACTGCTTGTAGCTTTTTCAGTTGGGTACAGCTAGTTTGTATTGCATTTTCCCACTGCAAGATGGAATATGCTTTCCTTTCCATGTGCGGGGGACACTTGGCTTCATGTGAAAAATATCACCTATCTCAGTTGGATGTACTGTGTCTGTCGAATAGGGTAACCGACTATTAATTGATTCAAAATTGGCGGTGTTAACACAATTACTTTTTTTATTTGTTTTAATACAGTTAATTTTATAGACAAACACTTTAGAATATGGACCTTAAAATTATTTTGGTTTAGTAGCAAGATTTGTAATTGTTAGCTCATTGTTTGTTTTTCTATCCTCCAACTAAATCTTGATATTTTAACAAAAAAATTAACCAGCTGGAACTTCATAAACTTGACACCTGTCCCACGACATACAATATTAAAAAATTTACATTGGATTCCTTTTCCTTTAAAAAGATAGTAGTAACGGTACTATCGTTTCTCAGTACACAAAAAAGGGTAGCGTGCTGGAAAGTTCAACCGCTACGACCTAATGAACATGTGCTGTCGAATCCTTTACTCCGACTTCTGAGATGTCTTTTTTACTTAGAAAATGAAAAAGAAAAAGATTTGAGCATCATTTTTCTATCTTTAAATTTGAATCTTGTCGATTTTAGTACTTTATGCTGCTGTTTTTTAATGTGTTAATTTTCCTTTCCTGGGCCGGCCAGTAATTCAAACTTGAGTGTGCTTAAAAGTTAAATCACACATATCACGGTGCAATGCCTTATATTTTCTATATCTAAATTATCTTAGAGGTGAAGGACCAAGATTTATACTCTATTAATTTAATTTTTAGATTTCTAACATTAAATTCATTATATATTTAATGTTATGAGTTTATGTCTACTATTTTATATAAGTTTACAAATTATTTATATATAAAATTATGTTCCTCCATCAAATGTCCTCGGGTTCAAATAAACCCGATACCGAAAGGCTGGATCCGCCTATGTGAAGGGCAGTAGGTTGGACAATATTAGACGGATTAACTTATTACCCGTTACTTAACCTGTTTTAACCCATGCAAATTTTGGGTGAATCGAGTTAAAATCGGTTTATCGATTTGACATGTCTAAGTTAGAACCAATATACATTCATTTGTCACCTCTAATCATTTATATAATCTTCATTTAGTTATTTATTTGTTAGTTTTGACGAACTACTTTTGTACCATCTTTGTAATTTTGATACCCACAGGCTCAACCAACACCAGCATTGCCCGCGCCAAGAAGTGGCAGTGGCAACAAAGGGCAACCAATATCACCAGTAAGACCAGCAGAGAGCAAAAAATTCTGCATGCCGAAAGCCGAGGCTACGGATGCACAATTACAATCCAACATAAACTATGTGTGCAGCCAAGGAGTGGATTGCACCCCAATTCAAGCCGGAGGTCCCTGCTTTAGTCCCAACACTATTAGATCTCACGCTGCCTTTGCCATGAATTCTTACTACCAAAGGGAGGGCCGCAATGCATTCAACTGCGACTTTGCCGGTACTGGTGTTGTCGCCTCTGCTGATCCAAGTAAGTCATATTCCGCGTTGAAATTGTTCCTTTGTACAACTAATGAATGTGTGTTTTCGCTTATAGTAATATTCTAATGACGCGTCCTATGTGTTTTGTAATTTTTCTAGGTTATGGCACATGCAAATTCCAATCTTGAATGTACGTGTGCATCTGAAGAAGATTTTTCAACTACTCCTACATTTGAAGGATTAGTTTTAACATATAATCTTTATGTTCATGTACTTTGGTTTCCTCAAATTAATCTAATTGTATTGGTGTAAAATGTGTTCCTATGCTAGTGTAATGCACTCGTATCATTTATTTAATTTGCCCACTTAATTTCCCGTATTCTCTCTGTTTTTTAACATGAAGAAAGATCTAGATTTGGTGACTACGTACCGGTCAATCTTTGAACTTGTGATATTAATTTTTTAAGGCTAGAGGTTGGTTTGCCCCTTTTTAAATATTTTAATTTTTTTAAAGTGAGCTAGAGTTAATTTTGTCGACTTAAGTGTATATAAGTAAAATTTTACTAAATTTAAGTCCTTAAAAAAATTGGATTTTATCGTAAATTTAGTATATTAAACCAAATAATTATTAATAATAAATATAATTGGGCTGATTGTTTAAATCTAATTAAATTGCTTTAATTAAAAATAATAATATTATGGGGCAAGCTCATTTAATTGGGTAAAAATAGCAAGGGTTTGGACTGACAACTGAAAAATAGATAACGTTTGCAAAGTTCTAACATTATATGCTGGATGATGGAGTTTCACTTCCAGTATATTATATTGGAACTCCAACATATTATGAAATTTTAGCACATTATGTTGGAATCTCATTTGTAAAAAATTTAAATTCCAGCATATTATACAGAATTTTTTTCGGATTTTAAGGGCGATTTTATTTAGATTTTATTTTTACATGAAAAAGTGGTCAAATTTCGATTACTTTTGAAATTGTGACTATTTTTTAATTACCAATTGACAAGAGGGGTTGCTCTATTAGTAAACAACCTCTACTTCCAATCAAGAGGTTGTGAGTTCGAGTCTCCCCAAGAGCAAAGGTGAGAAGGATGTCGAGGGTCTATTTGGACAGTGGCGGGGCCACATGCACCCAAGGCGTGTCAACCGACACCCCTTCATCAGGAAATTACACTGTTTAGCTAGGTAATTTTTTTTAAAATATGTATATATACTATATAATGACACCCTTTGACTTATTGATGAGTTGTTTTTTTTTATATTTTGACTCCCCTTAATAAAAATCCTGGCTCCGCCACTGTATTTGGAAACAGCCTCTCTACTCAAGGGTACCCAAGGATAGGGATAAGGTCTGCGTACACAATATCCTTTCCAGACCTCACTAAGTGGAATTATACTGAGTTATTGTTATTTTTTTAATTACCAATTGTAAATCAAGATATTTGAAAATTTTCCCTTTTAATTGGCCATCTATAAGAGAGTCCAAAACTTTCACGA
>MU772726.1:21483-76890 GCA_026770625.1 Nicotiana glauca | reverse complement strand
GTCAAATACGATCCTGAAATTGAAAAATCCTTGCGGTTGTTGCGAAAAGAACAAACCTCACGATCTCAAATTTTCACATCAGAGGAAATGGAAAACCAAGAACTCAATAACCAACTTCCACCGCATCAAGTAGAAGAACAGTTTGATGAGGTAGCACCACGACGTGATAGAATACTCCGTGATTATGCAAGGCCAGATCATTTTGAAGGAGAATCAAGTGTGAGAAGACCACCAATTGCAGCAAACAACTTTGAAATCCGCACAGGCTTGATTCAAACCATTTAGCAGTCGTGCCCAATTTACTGGTGATGCGGGTGAAGATCTTCACACCCATCTAATTGATTTTCTTGAATTAGTTGAAACTTGCAGGTATAATGGAGTCACAACACACGCTATCAGGTTGCGGCTTTTTCCTTTTTCTTTAAAAGGTGAAGCCAAAATATGGTTGCGAAGTCTGCCTAGAGGTTCAATCACTATATGGGACCAAATGACTCAGAAATTTCTTAATAAATATTTTTCACCTACAAAAACATTTAAAATGAAGCAAGAAATCAATAATTTTGTGCAAATCTGTATACCAAGCATGGGAACGATTAAAATCAATGCTAAGAAAATGCCCAGACCATGGTATCCAAGATCCTGACATTTTTTATATTTTTTATTATGGTCTTAAACCCTCTGCTAGAAATGTTATTGATGCAGCATCAGGAGGATCCATAATGAGCAAAACTACTACAGAAGCCATGCAATTGCTCAATGAAATTTTACAAAATGCTGTTCAATGGCCCTCTGACCGAATGATTGTTAAGAAAGCAGCAGGAGTCAATCAGGTTGAAGCTTGAAATTCATTAGCACAACAAATTGCAACTCTAACACAAAAGGTTGAGGCATTTCAGGTAAGTTCTCAATCATCATCCCAACTTGAGAACTTTGATATTTGTAAAGGTAATCACCTGAATCATGAATGTCAAATGCAAAATGAAGAACAGGTAAATATGATTGGTTATAGAAATAATTACTCATTTAGTAGTCCCATGGCACAAAAACATCCAGGATTTCAGTGGAGTAATCCTAATGGTGCCGAAAGTCCTCAAAGTTTTTTTAATCAGACGCAACAGGTACAGGGACCACCTGGTTTTCAAAATCAAAATAGAGGGCAACCGAATTTTCAACAATATCAGCAGCAGCCTCAAAGAGCTCATCAACAAAGCCTTGAAGACCTGATGTACAAATTCATTAAAGCTACTGACGAGAAGGTTGAAAGTCAACATTCAGCTATCAAGAATTTGGAAATTCAGGTAAGCCAATTGGCAACCCTTATGTCTGGACAAATTCAAGGTGCTCTACCAAGCAACACTGAGAAAAACCCAAAAGAACACCTCAAAGCCATCTCTCTATGATCAGGTAAATCTCTTGATGATCCATATGTAGATAGACAAGGAAAGCCACAAGAAGTGGAAAAGGTAAATGAAGGCGAGAATAAAATAGAATCTAAGTTTCCAAAAGAACAAAAGAATAAAGGGAAAAATGTACAAGAAAATAAATTGATAACAAATTCCTACTCTGTACCTCTCCTTTTTCCCCAAAGGATGAAAAGAGAAAAGCTTGACAAACAGTTTTCAAAGTTTCTAGATATTTTGAAGTAACTTTACATTAACATACCTTTCACAGATGCTTTGACACAAATGCCTTCATATGCTAAATTTCTTAAAGAAATTATGTCAAGTAAAAGAAAATTGGAAGAAGTTTCAGTAGTTAAGATTACGGAAAAATATAGTGCTATACTTCAAAATAAGCTCTCACAGAAACTTGGTGATCCCGGAAGTTTTACAATTCCTTGTACTGTGGGAGGTACTCACTTTGAAAAGGCGTTATGTGATTCAGGTGCTTCAATAAATCTAATGCCTTTTTCAATTTTCAGGAAATTAGAACTTGGTAAAATAAAAGGTACTAGAGTGACTCTTCAATTAGCTGATCAAAGTACTAAGAGACCAAAAGAAATTATTGAAAATATCCTTGTTAGAGTTGACAAATTTGTATTTTCAGTAGATTTTATAGTACTTGAAATGGAAGAAAATACTGAGGCACCATTGATTTTAGGAAGACCATTTCTTGCAACAGGAAGAGCAATAATTGACGTCCATCAAGGACAATTAATTTTGCGAGTTGATGAGGAAAGAGTGACTTTTGACATGCAGAAAATGATGAAATTTCTTGGGGAGGAGTCATCATCATCTTGTTTTCAAATTGACTTACTAGATGACCTTGTAGATGAATACAAAGATAATCAGTTAATTACTGATTCATTAGAGAGATGTTTGGCTAGGTCAGGTACCATAAGTGATGACAACCCCATCATTAAAGAACAAGCTGAAATACTAGAAAAAAAGTCAGAAAATGAGAAAGTCTCACAAAAAGGAGTTCAATTAAAAATTAAACTCAAAGAACTTCCTTCTCATTTAAAATATGTGTTTCTTGAACCTGAATTATTTCCAGTAATCATTTCATCTTCTTTGACTATAGAACAGGAAAGCAAACTGATTGGAGTCCTGAGAAAACACAAAAGAGCCTTAGGGTGGACTATAGCTGACATCAAAGGAATTAGTCCAACTATTTGTATGCACAGAATTCTTATGGAGAATGATTATAAGCCAATAGTTCAACCCCAAATGAGACTAAACCTAGCAATGCAAGAAGTCTTCAAGAAAGAAGTGGTGAAACTTCTAGCAGCAGGTATCATTTATCCAATATCTGACAGTCCTTGGGTAAGTCCCGTGCAGATAGTACCAAAAAAGTGGCATGACAAGCTCATCCGACATAAAGATTTTAAAGTGGGAGATCATGTTCTGCTGAACAATAGCCGATTGAGATTATTCCCAGGAAAGTTTAAGTCACGATGGACAGGACCATATATAGTAACAGGAGTGACCCCCTATGGTGTCATTGAAATACAACATGCAGATGGGGGAGACAAATTCAAAGTAAACGGTCATCGTTTGAAGCCTTATATCAGGAGATTCTTCAACAAACAGGCTTCAACAATCCTTTTTGCCTAATTTTTAAAATAAGTCGAGCTGGCGACGTTAAACTCAGAACTATTTTCTTCCCCTCTCTTTAATCTTTTAAGTAATTATTAGTAGTAACATATAATATTTCCTTTTCAGTAAAAAAAACATATATAATTAAATTAGTTTTTCTTCTTATAAAATAAAGTTAAAAAATAATAATAATTGCATGTTTGTATTATGTTATATATATAGATATGTATGTAGTATGTATTAATATATTTTACCATGATTTAAAAAAAAAAATACTCCCATGATTTAGACAATGAAAGGTTTCTCCTATCATGAAAAAGAACATTTCTTTGCTATAATCTTGTCTTTGGTATATGAGAGAAACTTTGAGAAGCCATGAAAAAGGAAATGGGGCTAGAATCAGAAAAAATCAGGGAAGCTCCTTTATCTCCTTTTACTGTTAATTTATTTTGTCATGAGGAAATGACATTATTTAAGCTTGGGGGTAGAGGAATATATTTGTTATATGTATTTTTTTTTTAATTATACATATAAAAAAAATTGGAAAAAAATAAAACAAAATTTGAGTTGCCTTTTTCCTAAGGCAACTTACATCATGTACTTCCATGAATTTCTTGTTCGGTTCTTTGCCACGGTCGTAGTATTTTGAATCGAACATTTTTTTTGTTTAGACTTTTAGTTGTTTTAACTTATTTTGGTAAATAAGTTTGCTAAACTTGATTTGACTTGAAAAGCATGAGATTTAGAAAAGATGAATTTAATTAAGTACCATTCACGGGTTTTATGATCACTTTTCTATGCTCATACTTACTTATTGGTGATTGAAATCATAATTTTTGTTAGGCCAAGTGTATTGTGTTATTAGCTTATATTGTCTAGTTCTCCTGCTTATCTGGAAATCTAAAACTTGCCTTGAGCGTGGATTGAGGCGAAATTCTAGGTAGATCTTTGAGTTAAGAAATGAACGTAGGCCTTCTTTGTTGAGCCATAACCTAAATTGACCTACCTTAAATCCCTAGTTAGTCCAGTTGAGCTTAAATAAATTATCTCCTATTTTGTTGATCACCAAGCTTTAACCCTTAGCTTATTTGTTGTTATGACTTGTTCTTTGTTCACCCAATTCCCTTTTGGGCACTTTAAGAGTTGATCTGAATGTAAAAATCTAGGCGTGAGGTGTAATTATGAAAGTAATTGGTGAAAGAATAATTGTTTGAGGTTGTCAATCTTTTGAGATGTTGCCATTAGAACTGAAAAAGAAAATTAGTTATGAAATTCTAAAAAAAAAAAAGAGAGAGAGGATAGCAACAAAGAAATGTTGGCATCTTCGTCAAAAAAAAAATGAAAGGGATGAAACAAAATAGAGGTTATTGTTTAAATCATAGCAAAGACAATTGTGCTTAAGTGATAAAATAAAGTGTAGTGCCCATAGGGAATTTAAGTCACTATTATCCATATGTATCATACCTATCCCTAAACCTACATTACAACCTTGCAAAAGCCCTATATGATCTCGACTCAAAGACTCCTACATTAGTGGAGAACCACATGATAGTCAAGCCTATGGCAATTTCCAGTAGCTTGAGGTACTTCTTTGTTGAGAGAGAGTGAATTTTTCTATCTATGCCCTTCTTTGTTCTACTCTATATATTGTGTGATATATGGGCATCTCCCTTCATTTGGTGAGACACACTAGGGATTAGGAAATATTATGATTTCAGTTCTCAATAGGTAAACATGAGTACGGTTAAAAGTTTTATGAACTTGTGAATTGGTCTTAGTTACTTTTTCTTTCGCGAAAGGTCTCATGAATTTGGTTAAATTGTTTAGTTGATATGTTTAATTATTTTATTTGCTCGAGGACGAGCAAATATTCAAGTGTGGGAGAATTTGATATGTGCATTTTACTTTATTTTTAATATATAATTTCTTTGAAAAACACAAAAAAAAAACTATCGTATTTCTTTCATACTTTGTCTAAATTATGCAGGAAAGGTTAAAGAAGTATTGGTCCGGAAAATAGAAGATTATAGAGGAAAAATTAGAAAAACGGACAAGCTAAAGCAGAGTAAAATATGGCGCTAAAGAAAGACGTGATATGCCATGACAAAGGACAACCGACTCACAACCGGCTACAACAAACTATAACCGACTCACAACCGGCTACAACAAACTATAACCGATCCATAACCAAAGAAGCTCATAACCAAGCATAACAAGGCTACAACCAGCCATAAAAAGTTCATATCCAAGAGTGTATTGAAAAGTTTGTCATGGCTTGGCTATAAAAGAGGCATCAATCGTGAAATGAAAGAGGGGGAGCGAGGAAGAATCTAGGAAGTGAAATATTGAGCAGAAAGCTTTTCCTTTCTCTTTGTTCTTTAGTTTCTCTTCTTTTTCATCTTTTAGCCATTACATTGGCTTCATTTCTAGTTCCGAATAAATTGTAGTATTGGAAATTACTCTATTTCCTGTTTTTAATTAAATAGGCGGAATTATTCTCTTGAATATTTCTTTCTATTTTCTTATTTAATGGGCAAGATCATTTCCATTGTCGGTATTGGCTCCAATATGGAGTAACTTTTTCTTGTGTTGGGAAAATGACGGATCTTAATATTTTTATATAATAGTAGATATTATTCTTCAATTTCGTATACTTGAGCTGAAGCTTTTTATTTAAATTTTATCTGCTTTATAGTTGGGTGTTATTTAATTTGTTAACATCTATCTATTTCGTACTACATATTAACTTCTTACTAATTCTGTAATCGAAAGAGGCAGAAGAGGTAATAGTAAATTTTGGTATTGATAAATGTTAACATATATTTAGTGAAATCTAGCTCTTATATGTTAAAATTGATTCTACACTTATTTGTAATCGAAAGAGGCGAATATTGTAGTAAATCAGTTATAACAAGTAGGGTAACCGAAAGGGACTTATTAAAAAAGAGCATGCTTTAGTTCAAGTATATATTTTTGGTTCTTTAATATTACCATTTTGACAATTAAATTGTATAACCGAGAGGAGTGCACTTAATTGTTTAACTATAGTAATTATATATAAATATAATCGTGAGAGGCATTTATACATTTATGAGAAATAAAAGTTGAAGAATAAATGTATTTACTATATAAAAAAATATTAAGTGAAGTCAGGATCCCAACACCTTTTTATTATATCTGTGAAAAATAAAAATATTTTCTATTTCTCCATTCATGTATTTTTAGTTAGTTAATTCACAACTCAACTCTTTTTGATTTTCTCAAATAGTAATTAAAATAAGAAACTTCTGTAGAATAGATAAACCAATCTCTGTGGGTTCGACATCTTTTTATACTACAATTTGACAGAGTACGAGTTTAATTTATACACACACCAGACACTCGTCAGTATGCTGTGCTGCAATGGATAGGGATAACTATATAGGTTGTTGATGCAAAGATCATGTTGGAATCTATAAAAAGGAAACACTGGAAGTGTTCACAAGGAACTGGTAGCAGCCATATGTGCAATAGTGATATATCATACTTAAAGAGCTAGGAATTGAATTTGTGAAGTAAATGTACATAGTAGTGAGGTGATAAGACTAATAAAAAGGGAGATTAAGGAAAGAGTAGAGATGTTAAGTGGCACAGCAATGTAGAAGGCTAGTTCAGGATATACGGTATAATTAGAGGATTACTATGTTTTGTTGAGGCTTATAGTCTACATTCAGAGCTTAGGTGCTCTTTATTTTGTAATGGTTTTGGAGGTCAACGTTAATATTTACATTTGTTACCAAAAATATATATTTAAAGCTCAAAATATGTGGCATATTGATGGCGCAAAACTAGCTAGTGGGTCTTAATTTCATCAAATAATTTGATGAAACTTAGGTATGGGCATGGGAGAGATTATTACCTATTCAGTTCAATCCCCATCCTTACCCATGGGTGTCAGATGTACCTCCGTTACCCCATGCGAGGAAGTGGGTCAACACAATTAGCCATGACATCGAGGCGTGATTGTGGTATGCGAAATGGAGTTGGAAGCGCAAGTTAGTTAGATAGCGAAGCCATGTCAGTGGAAGCAGTTGAAAGGGAAGTCAGTTGAGTCAGTTAGAGTAGGATGCACAATTCAGTATAATCCATTTTCTATAAATGATCTCAGTGTACACATAATAAAGATAGTAGAAAAGATATTACAATTCTTTCTATCTGTACTCTCTTTTTCTTCTTCTTTGATCTCTATTGCTGATAATCTCGAGCTTCTCTGCAAGCTCCTGAGTTAGCTTCTCAATACTCAAACTCTTCACTGAGTTCCTGTAATTGAGATATTATTGGTATCAGAGCCCTCGATTCTTGGAATCATGGTGAAAGGCACACGATCAACTGACAATTCAATTGAAGAACCAACTGACCTACATGAATTGATGCAAAAATTGATAGCTGATGTAGGGGCTTTATTTGGTAAAAATTTTCATCTGAAGCAGTTGGATTCATGCAGTACTTGAATTGAAGGAACAACTGACTAATTCAAGGGAAAATCAAAAAGACAAATCTCCATTACCAGATGAAGGTGAACCTTCTAAAGGAAGGTCTCATCGAGAGAGAAGTCCTACGAGCTGCAATCATCACAAGTCTAATTTCTCTAGGTGGTCTAGAAATGGAGTTCTTATGGTTTAGTGGTGAAGATTTGAGGTCATGGCTGTTTAAATTTGAACAATTATTCTATATGGAAAATATAGCCGCTGAAGAAAAGGTAGTAGTTGCATTACAGTTGGAAAGGAAAGCTATACAATGGCACCTCTCTTTCATGAGGTACATGAAGTACCTAGAACTTGCTACTTGGAATAAGTATGCCATGGAATTAGTCTAAATGATTTTGATGATCCGATGGAGGAAATCAAAAAGATCAAATAAATTGGTAGTATGAAGGAATATCAAGTTGTTTTTGAGAGGAATCTGAATAGAGTGAGATTCTCTCAAGAAAATTCAATTAGCTGCTTCATTGGAGGTTTGACACATGAGCTTAACATTGCAGTCAAGCTCACCAATCCAACTACATTATCACAGGTGTACGGAACAACTAGAATGTAGGAGGCCTATCTTGATGCCACTAGACAAACTGTAACTACTTATCAACAAGGGCCTGCCAAGAGGAACATGAAACAAAGTACTGGTGGCAAACCTCTACTACCAACTCTCAATTATGGGAATAATGTAGCTCCTAAAGAAGTTAATAGAAGGAGACTCCGTTTGGATAAACTGAATGAAAATAGGGCCAAAGGTTTATGTTACTTCTGTAATGAGAAGTATGTGGCCGGACATAAGTGTAGAAATACAAAGCGGTTATATTTGCTTGAATTAGAGGAAATGGTAGAACAACAGTGAGACAAGAGGGGTTGCGTCTTATGGTAAGCAACCCCCACTTCCAACCAAGAGGTTGTGAGTTCGAGTCTTCCCAAGAACAAGGTGGGAAGTTCTTGGACGGAAGGATATCGGGGGTCTATTTGGAAACAGCCTCTCTACCTTAGGGTAGGGGTAAGGTCTGCGTACACACTACCCTCCCCAGACCCCATTAAGTGGGATTATACTGGGTTGTTATTGTTATTGTTGGTAGAACAACAGTGTGTGGAAGAGGATGAATAGATTGAACGAGACGAGCAAGGGCTAGAATTAACTCAACCAATGGAATAGATGGAAATCTCCATTCATGCTCTAAATGTTTCATTGGGATATAGAACATTAAAGGTAACTGGGTACCATTCAAAGAAACCACTGCACATATTGGTAGATACAGGGAGTTCTCACAATTTTATAGAATCGGAATTGGTGAAAAAATTGAATTGCCCAGTTGTGTCGACTACACCTCAGCTAGTAGCAACAACCAATGGAAATATAATGAAGTTTGACATGGTGTGCAGGAGCTCCTAGCTTTTGCAAGGAGCTGAGTCCACTGCAGATTTTTGGTTATTACCTCTAGGGTCCGGTGTTATAGTTCTGGGAGTCCAATGGATATTGACACTAGGGGACAACATAATAAACTTCAGGACACTCACTATGAAGTTTTATTATCAAGGAAGAAAGCATGTCTTGAGAGGAGCTGGAACACAAATCCTAACTTCTGGAGCAGGGAAATTGGCCAGAATGTCAGGCGAGCAATCACAACTTTGCATGATTCAAGTAGTACCTGCAATGTGTGTTGAACTTAAATGGTATTCTTTAGAGTCTAAATAAGAAGTTAACACACATCTTATGTAGGTGAAATTGTTAGAAGAATTTAAAGACTTGTTTGCTGAACCCACACATCTACCACCATCTAGGGGGATATTTGATCATAAAAATGTCTTACAAACTAGAATTGAACCTATAAACAAAAGACCTTATAGGTATCCATCTGTTAAAAAGGATGTTATTGAGTCACTAGTCAAACAAATACTAGAGTAAGGGATTATCCATCCAAGTAGTAGCCCTTCTGCTAGTGCTATAGTGCTAGTTGGAAAAATAGACGGGTCATGGAGGCTATGTGTTGACTATAGAGATTTGAATAAGAACACTGTCAAAATTAAGTTTTCAATTCTAATGTAGAGGACTTATTCGATGAGTTAGGAGGGGCTAAGGTCTTTTCAAAAATAGATTTAACGTCTGGTTATCATCAACTGAGAATGGCAGCGGAAGATGCGCCAAAAAATGCTTTTAGAACTCATGCAGGTTAGTATGAATACCTGGTGATGCCTTTTGGATTATCAAATGCCCCAACCACATTCGAGGGATTAAAGAATTTAGTGTTTCAAACTTTAGGAAGTATGCTTTGGTGTTATTTAATGGCATACTGGTTTACAGTTGGGATATAGAGGCACATTTGTTGCAGCTCAAACCTGTCTTTGTAGAAATGAGGAAATATCAGTTATTTGCAAAGCAAAGCAAATGATTCTCTGGGGTCCCGAGGATAGAGCATTTGGGTCACTTTATTATTGCAGAAGGTATGTTAAAAGATCTTCAAAAGGTGGAAGCTACGAAGAGTTGGCCTTTGACAAACACAATTAAACAACTGAGAGGATTCTTGGTCTTGCTGGATACTGCAGAAGATTCATCGAAGCTTTGGAGTTATCAGCAAGCCTTTAACTGACCTATTCAAAAAGGACAGTTTTAAGTTTTCTCCTGTTGTATCTAAAGCCTTTGAAAAATTGAAGATTGCCTTGACTCAGGCCCCCAGTATTAGCACTACCTTATCCTAATAAGACCTTCATCGTGAAAGCTGATGCAAGTAGGCAGGGAATAGGTGTTGTCTTACTGCAGCAAGGTCACCCCATTGCCTTTATCAGTAGAGCATTATCTCCCAGACATGATGCACTTTCAGTGTATGATAAGGAACTCTTGGATATTATTCATGTAGTGACTAAGTGGTCTCAATACTTACTTATTCAAAAGTTTATCATCAGGACAGATCGAAGAGCTTTAAAGTTCCTGATGGAACAAAAGTTGCATACCAACTCTCAACTAATGTGGCTGACTAAACTAATACCTTTTGACTATGTGATTTAATACAAAAGATGAGCTGAAAATAAAGTGGTTGATGCACTTTAAAGAGTATTTGGGGTTGATCTTTTTTCTTTAATCATTTCTACTACGATCTCTGAGCTAATGCAAGATATAGTTCACCGTTGGGATAGTGACCTCGAACTAAAAGCTCTTATTGAGCAGCTTCAGGCAAATCCAGCTGCTCACCCTTGATTCACTTGGTACCATAATTATTTGAGGAGAAAGAAAAAACTGGTAGTGGGTAAGGTCCAAAATCTAAGGAGGGATATTATTGCTTTATGACATTCCACATCTCAAGGTGGCCATTATAGTAATGAAACAACACTTAAAAGGTTAATGACACTGTATTAATGGAAAGATATAAAGAACGATATGAAGGTTTTTGCACAAGGGTGTGACATCTTCCAGAGAAACAAAGCTGACTTAGTAGCTTATCCAGGACTTTTGCAACCTCTACCAATACCTGAGGTGGTGTGATCTCAAATTAGTATGGATTTCACAGATGGTCTTTCCAAATCCCATGGTCATGAAGTAATATTGGTTGTTGTGGATAGGCTCAACAAGTATGGTCACTTCTATCACGACCCAAAGTTCACTAAAGGTCGTGACGGCGTCAGACACCACTATCAGGCAAGCCAGCACCAAATAGTTAATTTAGTTCTCGTTTTAGTATTTTCAAAATCATAATTTCCTTAAATTAAATAATAAATGATGAACTTCACAGAGTAAATCATTATATTTTTAGCAAATTTCAATACTGAATAATCCCACAATCATCCCAAAATCGATGTCACAAGTGCATAAGCATTTACTAGGAAGCAAAATAAATTACAATAACCGTCCGAAATATAAATTTGAACAGAAAAGAAAATACAAGTACTCTAAAGAGATTCTGTAGGCTGTGGATCGTCTCACCTAAGTCCCCATATCAACCACACCGCTGCGGCAACAAGGCCACTAGACATACATGTGCCTGTACAATAGTGTAGTTTGCGTACGAAAATAACGCGTACCCAGTAAGTATCCAGTCTAATCTCAAAGAAGTACTAACGAGAGGTCGACTACGACACTTACTTTGGCCAGCAATAATATACCGATAATGTGATAAATTATGAATTTTATAAGGCGACTGTAAACTCAATAACATGAAGTAGGTGAATAATTCTTTTGTTAATAGGAGATTTTTAAATTTATTTTTATCTTTTAACAATTTATATCTCCGGCCAATGAGGCCACATCAATTATCAAAATTCCCAAAACAATCAATCAAGTCATGCACAAATCATGTTGAGGTCGTACAGCCCAATCCAACATAATATTTAAATTGTGTACTGCCAAGGGTCGAACGATATGAATGATAGATGCATCTAATTACCCGCTCATGAATCATACATGAAGCGCAGTCAAATATAAATTTAAGGAATTATCCGGCTTGCGAATCATACTTGCGACACGGTCAAATATAAGTTCATCATTAAATCATAACCTTTTCTTGATTCTTTTCAAATAAAGACAATTCAACTTGAAACTTTTAAATCCTTAAAAGTCCTCAACTTAGTTCCATTTGATACAATTAACAAATATAATCAAGTAACGTGTCCACAAGCATGGTGTAAACCTAAAACTACCCCGACATAAACAGGAATAGTAGCTACGTATGGACTCTTGTCATCCCGTGAGTATGTAGCCCCCACAAATAGAAGCATATATTGAAATATTTCACCTATTGTGTAAATTTTCTCTTACAAGGTTAGAAAGGAGACTTACCTCTCTCCGAAGTTCCATATTCGGCTCACAAGCCCTTCCGACGACTCAAACCGATGCTCAACGCTCCAAGACTAGTCAATAAATGTGTAAACCCATAAAAATATACTCTAATACTCACAACAATTTGATTTAAACAAATTCTAACCTTGGCTCGAAAAGTTGATAAAATCGCCCTCACGCCCACGTGCCCGAATTCCGAATATTTTTGAAGATAAACTTTACCCATAACCTCACGAGCTCAAGTAATAATTTATTGTCAATTCCATGCCCAAATTCGTGGTCAAAATTCAAAATTACCAAATTCTAGGTTTTCTACCAAAACCCCACAATTTCTACTAATTTCCATATTTAAATCCTTATACAAACCATGTATTTAACTCATAATAAGTGGGAATCACTTACCTTGTGTTGCTTGATGAAAATCCATTCTTTAAGCTCTCCAAAATTGCCTCCTCCAAGTGAGAAATGGAATAAAAATGAGCCAAGTCCCGTTTATAAAAATCCTCCTTTTCCCAGCGATTCCCGTACCTGCGGTCACTTGACCACTTCTGCGGTTCCGCAGGTGTGGCAAATGTTCGGCTTCTGCGGTCATCCCCCAGCTGCCCACTTCCGCTTCTGCGTCTTCCCTTCCACAGGTGCAGTCTCTCTTTACGGTGAGATGACCGCGTATGCGGTCTTAGCACTTCCCCACAAAAATTGCATATGCACCTCGGTTGGCCACTTCTGCGGCTCTGCACCTACGGCCCAAACCTCGCAGGTGTTGTTACACCAGAAGGCAGCTGCTTCGACCCCTCTTCCAAGTCCAAACTCGATCCATTTACCATTCGGATTCCATCGAGGCCCTCAGGACCCCAACGAATTATACCAACACATCCCAAAACATGATTCGAACTTACTCGAGGCCTCAAATAATATCAAACAATGCTAAAATCACGAATCACACTCTGATTCAAGCTTAAGGAACTTTAGAACTTCAAACTTGTATATTCAATGCCGAAACCTACCAGATCACGTCTGATTGACCTCAAATTTGCAGACAAGTCATATTCAATACTACATACCTACTTCAACTTTCGGAATCCGACCCCGATATAAAAAAATCCACTTGCGGTCAAACTTCTCAAAAACCTTCAAATTTTCAACTTTTCCCAAATGACTCCGAAATTACCTACATACCTCTAAATCCACATCCGGACGCGCTCCCAATATCAAAATCACTATATGAAGCTATTCCCGGGCTTGGAATCCCAAATGGACATTGATAACATTAAAATGCACTTCAACCCAAATTTATGAATTTCTTCCAAAATGCCAACTTCCATAATAGACGCTGAAACGCTCCCTGGTCATTCAAAACCCGATCCGAACACATGCTCAAGTCTAAAATCATCATATGAACTTGCTGAAACCTTCAAATCTTGATTCTGAGGCGATACGCAGAAATGAGAATTTTCTTTCCAACTTAAAGCTTCCGAAATGAGAATTCTCTTTCCAAATCGATTCCGAACTTCCCAAATTTCAATTCCGACCAGGCTTACGAGTCATAATACCTGATGTGAAGCTTCTCATGGCCTCAAGCCGCTGGACGACACGCTAGAGCTCAAAACGACCGATCTAGTCATTACATTCTCTCCCACTTAAACATATGTTCTTCCTCGAACGTGCTAAAAACTGCTCTGGAGTTGTCTGAAATCTCTGTTTAACACCTCGTGCACTTACCTATGCTACCATAACTCAGTTGAGCACATTTTCTCGAGCAAGTCTGAAGATTCCTCTTTTGTTTAGTCAAATTAGCCTTAGAGCCAAATTCCAACATCCTGAATTCTCTACCAGGCCTACTTCCAACATACGAACACCGTATCAATCACTACATGATGCAATAATACATGTTTGCATACCTTTGCTAAATCCTTACCATGCACGAATAATCCACATGACCATAAGGACATCCTCTGATTACGATAGCCAAAATTTCACGAATCCTATGCTCACAACACCCCTTATGACTCATATAAGTCTTGTTCCAACTCGTGCAATATTGCCACGATGGAAGAGATATATAGGAATTTATAACCAACTACCAAGTTCCTCCTCTTGAAAGAACCATTACCTCGTTCTAGATTGAATATCAATATTTACTCTTTAATGTGCTTCATATAAATCTGATCGCACTGATCCCAGGTCCCATAATTTCGTCTCACCCAATACAAACTGCTCAGGCAATAAGCCACCTCAAACTTTGCCAAAAGTCTTATATGATGCCATAATGTGCCAACCCGCTACTAAGTCGAATGTGATACATAAGGAAAACTAACTCCGGAAAGGACTGCTTAACCCACGCAACTAATTAGACAACTAAAAAGGTGTTATGAACCTTCCTCAAAAATGGAAAACAAAATGCACAAAAATAGCTATAGGGGACTGTATTCAACATCACACTATTACGGCGAGCAACCCGATACATCCATGATCCCCGTGGAAGCATGCCACCCGATCCACACATAATAATTTATAAAGGAAATACTTACCGAGATAAAATGCTCATAGTTCTGAGATACCGAATATCTACCACTAGCACGTGAAGTGCATAATGCAATTCCATGGGAGACCGATAGCGCCATAATGTACAAAACTCAAGCATGAATAAGGAGCAATATATGATCTGCATCTCGAGAGCCATCCTGCTCACATAATACCATCGCTATGCGAAACCTCAATGCTTATGCAATTAATCAAGCCTTTTCACAACCCAAACAACACAATATAGTTTTACATAAAATAGCCGACGACGAAATAACATCTAATTTCCGAATACTCCTCCATAAGGAAAATTATGTTGAAATAAACATACCCGACTCAATATAGAGCCCACATTCACATTTAGATCCATCCACGGACCTCAAACCTATTTTGATCGTACCGTACTGGGCTAACAACCTTTCAAGGATTCACAATAACCTTTTTCCCATGACACGCAAGTATGCTAAGTACATAAAAGATATAGTGGCTCACAAGAGAAGATTGACTGAATTCGATACAGTTGCACTTACTGAGGAGTGCACTTCAAGGGTCCAAAATAAGCTTCCTCGAAAGCTTAAGGATCCTGGCAGCTTTACCATCCCTGTGCAAATTGGTAATATCGATGTGGGACGTGCTCTTTGCGATTTGGGGGAAAGCATAAATCTGATGCCCTTATCTTTGTTCAAGCAATTGGGCCTGGGAGCTCCAAGGCCAACTACTGTGATATTGCAGCTGGCTGATAGGTTGATAGCACACCTTGAGGGGATAATTGAAGATGTGTTGCTGCAAATTGGGAAATTTATCTTCCCTGCTAATTTCATTATCCTCGATTATGAGGCCGATGAACTGGTTCCAATCATATTGGGGCGACCTCTCTTGGCTACTGGTGATGCAATTATCAAAGTGAGAGAGGGAAAAATGATCTTGAGGGTAGACGAGGAAGCAATTTTTAATGTCTACAAAGCCATCCAACTTCCCCGCCACTATGAGGAGCTCTCAATGATATTTGTTGTTGAGGCTGATGAGCAAATTCATGACCCAAGTGTATATCTAGACGATTCTCTAGAGAAAGCACTTATGTTGTTTGATATCCTGGGGAGTGATGATGAGGTTGAGGAGATGATGCACATCTTAGATACATCTTGTGCGTACATGCAAGGGATACGCCACTTTGAGCTTGTGAATAGGCCAGGAGGACCTCCTCCAAAGCCGTCCATTGAGGAAGCCCCAAAACTGGAGCTTAAACCTCTCCCACCTAACCTTTAGTATGCTTATTTGGGTGACTCTAACACTTACCTGTGATTGTTTCTTCTGCCTTGTCTAAATTGCAGGAAGAGAAGCTGTTGAGAGTGCTACGTGAGCACAAGCGAGCAATTGGGTGGACGATGTCTAACATTAAGGGCATTAGTCCAGCCTTTTGCATGCATAAAATCCTCATGGAGGATGGACACAAGCCCAATGTAGAGCAACAACGCCAACTAAATCCAATCATGAAAGAGGTGGTAAGAAAAAAAGTGATTAAGTGGTTTGATACATGTATTGTATTTCCTATCTCAAACAGCAAATGGGTAAGCCCCGTTCAATGTGTACCCAATAAAGGGGGGATGACTGTAGTGGTTAATGAAAATAATGATTTGATCCCCACAAGAACTGTCACTGGGTGGAGGATTTGCATTGATTATAGAAAATTGAACAATGCCACCTGGAAAGACCACTTTCCCCTCCCCTTTATTGACCAAATTCTTGATAAATTAGCTGGCCAGGAGTACTACTGCTTCTTTGATGGTTACTCGGGGTATAATCAGATTGCTATAGCCCCAGAGGACCAAGAGAAGGCCACATTTACGTGCCCCTATGGCACGTATGCGTTCAAGAGAATGCCTTTTGGTCTTTGTAATGCACCTGCAACTTTTCAAAGGTGTATGATGGCCATTTTTACTTACATAGTTGAGAGGCTTAAATTCATGGATGATTTTTCTGTGTTTGGGCGTTCTTTTGATAACTGCGTGATGAATCTTGATAAAGTGCTTGCTAGGTGTGAAGAAACTAACTTAGTACTAAACTGGGAAAAGTGGCATTTCATGGTATGTGAAGGTATAGTTTTGGGGCACCAGGTTTCTAAAAATGGTTTGCAGGTGGACAAGGCAAAGGTGGAAGCAATTGAAAAATTGCCCCCACCGACGTTTGTCAAAGGTATTCACAGTTTCTTGGGCCATGCAGGTTTTTATCGTCATTTCATTAAAGATTTTTTGAAAATTTCCTCTCCCTTGTGCAGGTTGCTCGAGAAAGGTGTCTCATTCAAATTCGATGATGCCTGTCTGAAAGCATTTGAGGAGTTGAAGGGAAAGCTAGTGACTGTACCAATTATCATTGCTCCAGATTGGGAGTAACCCTTTGAGTTGATGTGTGATGCGAGTGACATAGCTATTGGAGTTGTGTTAGGGAAAAGGAGAAATAAAATCTTTCACTCCATCTACTATGAGAGCAAAACTCTGAATCCTGCCCAGACAAACTACACAGTTACTGAAAAAGAGTTGCTTGCAATGGTGTGGGCGTTTGACAATTTCAGGTCATATGTAGTGGGGACCAAAGTCATCATCTACACAGATCATTCAGTTATCAGATACCTATTTGATAAGAAAGACACCAAGCCGAGATTGATTCGGTGGGTCCTCCTCTTGCAAGAGTTTGACTTAGAGATCCGAGATCTCAAAGGAACAGAGAATCAAGTGGCTGATCACTTGTCCAGATTAGAAAATCGGAATCATGTAGCTGAAGGGGGTGTAATCAAAGAAATATTCCCTGATGAGCAGTTATTGGCAATTGCCTCAAGCACAGCCCCGTGGTATGCAGATTATGTAAACTTTATTGCAAATGGGGTGATACCACCAAAATTGACACCCGATAATATAAGAAGGTTCCTGCATGATGTAAGGCTCTACATGTGGGATGAGCCATTCTTATACAGGCTCTGTGCAGATCAGTTGGTGCGGAGATGTGTTCCTGAGGAGGAGATGAATGCCTTACTTCATGACTGTCACACTTTGCCATACGGAGGTCACCATGGTGGTGATAGGACTACCCATAAAGTTCTACAATCAGGTTTCTATTGGCCAAAATTATTTAAGGATGCACATGCCTTTGTTAAAATGTGTGACAGGTGCCAAAGAACCGGAACGATCACAAGCACGAAATGTCGCTGCAAAACATTCTGGTAGTGGAGCTTTTTGATGTGTGGGGAATTGATTTCATGGGACCATTTCCACACTCTAAATGTCATAGGTACATCTTGGTGGCAGTCGATTATGTTTCCAAGTGGGTGGAGTCCATTGCTCTTCCCACTAATGATGCAAAGGTTGTGGTAAGCTTTGTCAAGAAGCACATCTTTGCATGCTTTGGAACTCCAAGAGTGTTGATCAATGAGGGAGGAACGCACTTCTGCAACAAATAACTAAATAATGTTCTTGCAAAGTACGGAGTCAAGCACAAGGTTTCCACTGCCTATCACCCCCAGATGAGTGGTCAAGTGGAAGTGTCAAACAGAGAGGTGAAGCAGATTCTTGAGAAAACAGTGAGTGGAAATAGAAAGGACTGGGCCGGGAAGCTAGACGATGCATTGTGGGCATATCGAACTGCATACAAAACTCCCATAGGTGCTTCTCCGTATAAATTAGTTTATGGGAAGGCATGTCACTTGCTCGTCGAGCTTGAACACAGGCCTATTGGGCCATTAAAAAGCTGAATATGGATGGGGACTTAGCTGGTGAGAAGAGGTTGTTGCAACTCAACGAGCTTGATGAATTTCGATTGCATGCATATGAAAATGCAAAATTGTATAAAGAGAAGACAAAAAGGTGGCATGACAAGCACATCCAACATCGATAGTTTGAGCCAGGGCAAGAAGTTCTTTTGTTCAATTCGAGGTTGAAGCTTTTTCCCGGAAAGCTTAAATATCGTTGGTCAGGCCCTTTTGTTATGGTAAGTGTGAAGCTCCATGGCGCTCTGGAATTGCGGGATATGAGTTCAACTGGTACTTACTTGGTAAATGGTCAGAGGATAAAACATTACTGGGGTGGTGACATTGCACGTCACAAGACCTCGGTGGACTTGACGGATGCTTGAGAACGTGTTGAGTCGTGTCGCGACGTTAAATCAGGCGCTGGTTGGGAGGCAACCCAACGATAGTAGTAGTTGTTGATTTTGTGTTTTAGGAAGTGCTAACCAATGAAGGTGATAATGGGCAAGTGCTAAGGCCATCGAACAGAGTAAGAACAGGTGAAAAGTTGAAGTAAAAATTTGCCCAGGTGTATGCTCGCGCTACTGGACGGGCATCTGGGCGCCCTAATTTGCACAACTTCTGCCTGGGCCGCGCACCTGGGCGCGCTTCTGAATGCGCTACTAATGCGGTCGCGTATGTGAGCGTGCATCTGGGCGCACTAGTTTCTCCATGTTCTGTTATGGATGCTCTTAAACTAGCGCGTCCGCGTATCTGGGCACGCTAGTCCCGTCAAAAAGTCACCCGTTTTTTTGTGTAGTTTAATTTTTCTCTTATTTTGTTTAGGTTTTAACCCCTCCCCCTCCTTTTCTACTATTCCCTAATCGAAAAACAGCTCCCAACCTTCTCTAATCCCCCCATTCAAACAAACACAAAAACCTTTCATCTCAATTACTCCCAAATCCCCTCCCCCATCTCACGATCTTTTCCCCCTCAAGTTCACCTATCTGTTCCCCTGCCTTCCTTCTCTACTCACCACCATCTCCCACTACAGGTATGAACCCTAGTTTCTTTTTCTTCTTTGTTTTCTCTTTTTATTTCAGATTTTTGTGTATTCAAATACCTTTGTTGTAGTAGTTGTTCTTAGATTTTGTGTAGAGAAATTAGTGAAATACATTGTGGTGTTGGTGAGTGATAAGTGTAGGGTAAAACTCCACTTGATTTGTGATATTGGTGAGTGTAGGTGGGTGATTCTTGTTCTAAAAAGCTTCAAAGGGGTTGTGAAAGTCTAATGCCCACGAGTTGTTTGTGGAAAAGGCCCAATGAACGTGATTATGTAGTCTGTGACCACTTATGCGTGTGAAGTCTGAGTAACCACATTGCGTCACAAATTTAAGTTGGGTTGTGCTAATGTGTTCCCATTTTGCAGATATCATGACTCTATCTAGGAAACGACGCGCCACAGGGACTTCATCGAGCAGCCAGGCTGGTTCTTCTAGGTCAAGAGGGGCTGCACATGCACGTCCCTTTGATGCTACAAAATTTGTTTCGGCCAAAGCTCATGACCACTTTGTGGAAAAGGCTCGTAAAAATCCAATTCCGGATAGGGGTATTCACATCGGACAGCTCCAGCGCCACTGCCCTCACATGTATAATGAGTTAGTGAGGCGAGGGTTGCAAACCTTCATCAATGAGCCCGGTGAGGGCAATGCAATGGTTGAGCAGGAGTTCTATGCAAATGTGCCGGAGCATGATAATGGAGTAGTCACGGTGCGCCGAAGGGCGGTGAATGCTTCTGTTGAGGCAATATGGACGGCCTACCAACTGCCTCTACCTCCGGCTGCTCATGATGACTTCTATGAGTACGGCCGCAACCCAAACAATGAAAAATGGTCACGATTCTTTGAGAAAATTTGTGTGCCCGGAAAAGAAGTGGCATGGATGGACTATGGGGAGAAATTCCACTCCTCAGCACTCACCTTTGAAGGAAAGTGCTGGCTACACCTCATAAACAACCGCTTGATCCTGTCCCACAATACTACAGAGGTTAATGGGCCCCGAGTTGCCCTGATTTGGTGCTTTGTAAATGGTCACGACTTTGATGTGGCCAAAGTGATGCATGAAGAAATATTCGTCCGCAAAAAAGTAAAAAGGTATGGGTTCTTTTTTCCTTCCTTAGTGACTCAACTATGCAGGGCTGCTCAGGTGCCAGAAAATCTAGCTGTGAATGGGTTGGTAATAAAGGAGGGCAAGTTCCGTGCTGATAAGGTGACAACGGGTAAGGAGCCGGAAGTAGTAGAGGAGGTGGAGAGGAGTAGTTCTGATGATTCTGATGACGGGGAGGATGCTGAGGAGAACGTGGAAGCCGCACCACAGGCTCAGGAGCAAAGTATAGCAGCTGTAGGACCATCTGGGACTGCAACATCTTCAGGAGATGCCTGGGTGTCCCATTTCACTACTTTGGAGCAGGAGATGGCTGGTTTGCGAACCTCCATTACTAATTTGGGCACCCGAGTTGACGCAGTAGCTGACCGACAAGTGAAGTCGGAAAAGAAATCTATGGGCTGGCTGAGAGAGTTGGGGTGGGCATGCCATGTCAACCCAGACACCGTCTCCGACCAGGAGTGAGCCATTAGGGAAGTTCCTTTACCTCACTACTCTTTCAAATTTTAAGTCGTGGGGACATGTCTTCATTTTTAAGTGTGGGGTGGGGGGTACTTCATTGTATGTGTGTAGTTGTATCATTTGGATGTTGCTTTTGTTTTGTTTTATTTGACTTTGATAGTTTTAGTGTTAAGTGGGAACCATTAGTTCAATGTAGATAAATCGCTTGGCCCGAAGACGGATCCCTTTCGGCGGGGTTCTTGAGGGACTAAGTCGAGAGAAAAGAAAAAAATGGAAAATATGTAGACTCTTCCTGATGACGGATCCTTTAGACAATTTTCTTGAGGGAAGTTAGTCTAGAAAAAAAAATACCAAAAAGATTTTTTATTTTTTTCTTAGGTAGTGTAGCAACTCCCCCTTGGTTTTTCTTTAGGCCATAGTTCTTTTCCAGGGGTTTAACTTGAACGGGGTGTAGGTAGTTTTTTTTTATTTTTTTTTCTTTTTTATTTGTAGATTAGGTTAATGGGCTACGAGCTATAAAATCAAAAGAGAACCCATAGCTTTGACACACCTGAACACAATAGAACCTAGCATGTAACGCTGAGTCTTATTTGTTGAATCTCACTAAAGTGCCTTAATCTATATGTTTGTTACTAAATTGAATGCTCGTAATGGAGCGTCTTGATGAGCTGATATGAAATGAGTCATGTGCCATGTGTGGTGAGATTTTTGTGTAGTCCATGTTTTGTACTTGTGTCTAGAACTTGCCCGGTATGTGAGTTGAAGCGAAATTTAAGGTGATGCTCGGTTTGAAAAATAATTTTAGGCTTTCTTTGATCTTTTTGAGCTTAATTGCTTATCACAAATAAAATTCATCCCTAGTTAAACCTTTTTAGCCTATAGACTTTTGTTTGGCACCCACATTACAAGCCTATACCCTTTTTGTTCTTAATTGATATTTTTGATCCTTTTACCTCTTAAAGCACTTTAATTGTGAGATGAGCGCTATAAGAAATATGAAGGAACTAAGTGTAGGGTGTTTTTTGAGTAGAACCAATGAAAAGAAGAAAGGTGCACTTGTTTTGTAAACTAATACACCACTAGTGAAAATTATCAACAACAAAAAAATATTGAAGAAAGAGATGAAAAATTGTTGTCTTGTTCCAGCTAGTGGGTATGAATTAATATAGTGCATAAAGAAGAAGGGAGCAATTTTTGGGGTGATTTGTTTGTGAAAATGACGTAGATTGAAGAAATTGCGCTTAAAGTTGAGTATGTGATGTTTTAAAGTGCTTATGAGGGTTAGTCACTATTCCTAAATATATCATACCCGTCCCTTAAGCCACATTAAAACCATAAAAAAAAGTCCTAATTGGTTTTAGACCGAGTGAGCCTAAAATTAGTAGAGATTTACATTAAGCGCAAGCTTATGGTACCAATTGCATGTATGTGACTTCTTTTGTGAGGGTGAGTGATTTCTCTTGATATATGTGAGCATGAGATTCAAAATGTATGGATTGAATCTATTTTCTTTGTTGTGATTGTGAGGGCATGTGATCCGTGAAGGAAAGGCAAGTCTTGACTTATGTGTAGAGTACTTTGAGGAAGTATGAATAATGCATGGCACTTGAGAGTCGACATGTGAGGCCAGGATTGTTCACTGTTAGGCGTAATGTATGTAAATTGTTCTAGGTGTAATGCATTAAGGGAAATGGTTGAGTGAAGGAACCTCTAGAAAGTATAGTGTGATTACTCGAGGACTAGCAATGAATTAAGTGTGGGGTGTTGATAATAGGCTGAATCTAGGTTATTTAGTGATTGTTTATTGTCACGACCCATTTTCTATAATAGGTCATGATTGCGCCCGACATCATTGCCATGCCAGCCAATGCGGAAATGTTACTTAATTCTCAGTTTACTTTAACCAAAGACAGTTATAATAAGTTTTCAAAATAAAGGTAAGACCAGTAAAGATCATAATGTGTCAAAATGACAATACAACCCAAAATAAATGTCTACTACTATGTGTGCCAGAACCCGGTGTCACAAGCTACAGGTGACTAGTAGAATATATACAAAAGAATAATACACTATCCTACTGTCTGAATCTGGATAGACAGAAACAAAATACAGAGAAAGACTTCTTCGGCTGCGGATTAGCATGAAGGAGAAGTAGCTCACCGTAGAAGTCCCAGATGTGCTCACTGGTATGCACCAGAATGATGTCCAGATCCACCTGCCTCAAACCCTGTACATTTAAGTACAGAAGCGTAGCATGAGTATATAAAGAACATGTACCCAGTAAGTATCTCATCTAATCTCGAAGAAGTAGAGACGAGAAGTCGACTCGATACTTACTAAGGTCAAATATTATATATATAAGTATAATGTGTTCAAATAATGAAAATTACAAGTATCAACAGTTTATGGCAAGTGGCATAAATCAAGTACTTCACTGTATTAGGTTTATATTTTATCATTTTGGGACAATAGCAATGCAAGCAAGTGTAAGCTTCCCCACAATTAAGCATGCGCACATAGTACCGAGGCGACGGCCCGAACCAACAGAAAAAAACTGTGCACTTGCCAAGGGTCGACGGCGCGCCTATAGATGCATCTGTTCATACCGAGGCGATCGGCCCGATCCACAAATATCAGGCAATATCAAGAATACGCACAAGGCACATTTAGAGTCAAGTATACCATACAATATTCAACAAGCGTGCAAGTTGCTTTTATTTTCTTTCAAGTCTCTAACACCTCCTAAGTGATCTTATTAGAAAAATAATATGGAGATTCTCATAAATAAAGCATGATGTGAGTCCTAAACTACCCGGACAATCAACATAGTAGTAGCTACGCACGGACTCTCGTCTCTTGGTGCGTACGTAGCCCCCGCATTTAGCAATAATTATTCATTCATTAATGCTATGGGGACAATTCCCTCTTACAAGGTTAGAAAGGAGACTCACCTCGCTCCGAAGCACACTTCCAATATCAAGAACAAGCCCAAACCCTCGATTCGTAGCCGAACGAGCACAAACTAATTAAAATAAAGTAAGAACTAATCAATAAAGGCTTACAAGGTTGAATTCTAACTATTTAAGTGATTTCCCAACCTTTCCCACAAGTTTCCTAAATTTCGACCCCGGGCCCACGTGCCCGGATTCCGAGATTTTTCGAAGGAAGTTGTTATCTATCACCTAAGGATCACAAATATATGATTTCTAGTTCATTACATAACAATTTCCATGCTTAAATCTTAGTTTTGCTAAAACCCTAGGTCTGGCTCTAACCCTTGAGTTTTACTAAATTTTAGTGTTTAAGCTACCTAATGTTCATGTATTTAAGCTAAGGATGAAGGGAAATTAATTACTTTACCAAGCTATGTGGGAACCCTCTCTTGGAAGCACCCAAATCGGCTAAGTGTGGAATGAGAAATGATAAAAATGGCTTTGGGTTCGAATTAAATGAACCCTTCTGCCCAGCTGCTTCCGCTTCTGCGGTGGGATTCCCGCTTCTGCGGGGTCCGCTTCCGCGGAAATGGGCTACTTTTGCGGAAACGACCAAAGAAGCTTGGACCGCTTCTGCAGTCAGGCTCCCGCTTCTGCGGTACTGGGCCTGGGGAAGTTGGACCGCTTCTGCAGTCTGCGTCCGCTTAAGCGGGACCGCTTCTGCGGTTTCCCCTGGGCCTAGCCCCTTCCGCTTTTACGATGAGAAGGCCGCATCTGCGGTCCAAGAACCGCAGATGCGGTTATGACAGAAGCAGCAAAAACTGCAGCCCATCCTCAATTTCAAACTTCACTCGAACCTCTCTCGTTTGACGCTCGGGGCTCCCGAGCCTCGCCCGAACATACTGACAAGTCCGAAATCACGAGGCAGACCTACTCGAACCCTCGAAACACTCAAAACAATGCTAAATAGAGGAATCAAACCCCAAAACCAAATGAACCAAATCATTGAACTTCAAGTTCAAAGTTTTCTTCCAACTGGTCAAAACGCCCTTAAACTACTCGAATTGACACCAAATTTCACGGGTAGGTCTTAACTGATATTCCGGACTTGTACCAAGTTTCGAAATCAAAAATCCGAGCCTGATACCTAGGAAAACAATGATTTCTTAGCTTATTTAAATCTTTAAAACTTCAATTTAACTATTTCAGAGAAAAATTCATTACTCGGGCTAGGGACCTCGGAATTCGATTCCGGGCATACGCCCAGGTCTCATATTTTCCCACGAACCTTTCGGGATCGTCAAATCAAGAATTCGAGTCCGTTTCCCAAGAAAGTTGACCGAAGTCAAACTTTACCTTTTTAGAGAAACTTAAAGAAGCAAATGGACATATTCTTACTCAAAACTCTTCCAACTTCCGAACCACCCATCCCCGCAAGTCATAATTTAGTTAAAGCAAGTGCAGGAAGTTTTATTTAAGGGAACGGGGTTCTAAAATGCAAAACGACCAGTCGGGTCGTTACATTCTCCACCTCTTAAACAAATGTTCGTCCTCGAACGGACATAGAAAAGTACCTGGACTGCTGAATAAGTAGGGATATCTACTCCGCATGTCCTCTTCGAACTCCCAAGTTGCCTCCTCAACCGGTTGGCCCCTCCACTGGACCCTTACAGCGAAAATCCTCTTGGACCTCAACTGGCAATACTGTCTATCAATAATGGCAACTGGCTCCTCCTCGTAGCCCAAGATCTCATATAACTGAATGGTACTGAAGTCCAACACATGTGATAGGTCGGCATGATACTTCCGAAGCATCGATACATGGAAACCTGGATGAACTCCCGATAAACTGGGAGGTAAAGCAAGCTCATAGGCAACCTCTCCAACTCGCCTCAACACCTCAAAGGGACCAATAAACCTTGGGCTTATCTTGCCCTTCTTTCCAAACCTCATAATGCCCTTCATTGGCGAGACTTTAAAGAACCTTCTCGCCAATCATAAATGATACATCATGCGCCCTCTGATTCACGTAACTCTTCTGCCTGGATTGAGCTGTGCGGAGCCTCTCCTAAATCAACTTTACCTTATCCAAGGCATCCTGAACCGAATCTGTACCAATTAACTCAGCCTCACCAGGCGCAAACCACCTGATAGGAGAACGACAACGCCGATCATACAATGCCTCATACAGGGCCATCTCTATGCTGGACTGATAACTGTTATTATATGCAATCTTCGCCAAGGGTAAGAACTGATCCCACTGCTCTCCAAAGTCAATCACACATGCTCTAACCATATCCTTTTAAATCTGAACTGTCTGCTCCGACTGCCCATCAGTCTGAGGATGGAATATCGTGCTAAGCTCTACACGGGTCCCCAACTCACTCTGAACAGCTCTCTAGAAATGGGAAGTGAACTGAGGGACTCTATCTGATATGATGGAAACCGGCACACCGTGAAACGTAACTATCTCCCGAATGTAAATCTAAGCATATATCTCCGCTGAATAAGTAGTCGCCACTGGAATGAAGTGGGCCGACTTGGTCAACCTATCCACGATAACCCATACTGAATCAACATTCCGCAAAGTCCGCAGCAACCCAACCACAAAATCCATGGTGATGCACTCCCACTTCCATTCCGGAATGGGCATCCGCTGAAGTAGGCCACCTGGCCTCTGGTGTTCATAGTTGACCTGCCGACAATTCAACATTTAGCTACATACTCCACGATGTCCTTCTTCATCCTCCACCACCAGTAATGCTTCCTCAAGTCACGATACATCTTCGTGGCACCCGAATGAATGGAGTACCTCGAACTGTGGGGCTCCTCTAGAATCCTCTCTCTCAAGCCATCAATATTAGGAACACACACATGGCCCTGAAGCCGTAAGACACCATCCTTGCCAATAGAAATCTCCTTGGCACCTCCCTGAAGTACCGTCTCTCTGAGAACCGCCAAATGTGGATCATCGAACTGTCGGGCCTTAATCTGACCCAATAACGAAGACTGAGCAACCACACACACTAGAACTTGGCTGGGCTCTAAAATGTCCAATCTTACAAGTCTGTTCGCTAAAGACTGGATGTACAAAGCTAATGGTCTCATCTAAGTAGGAATGAATGCCAAGCTACCCATAATCTCCGCCTTTCTGCTCAAGGGATCCGCAACCACATTCGCCTTACCTGGATGATAAAGAATGGTAATGTCATAATCCTTTAGTAACTCAAGCCACATGCGCTGCCTCAAGTTGAGATTCCTCTGCTTGAAAAAATGCTGCAAGTTGCGATGGTTGGTGTAAACCTCACATGACACCCCATACAAATAATGTCTCCATATCTTGAGAGCATGAACAATCGCCTCCAACTCTAGGTCGTGCACAGGGTAATTCTTCTCGTGGACCTTCAGCTGACGTGAAGCATATGCAATAACTCGCCCCTCCTGCATTAATACACATCCTAAGCCGATGCGAGAAGCGTCGCAATATACCGTATACATCCCTGAACCGGTAGGCAATACAAGAACTGGTGTTGTAGTCAAAGCCATCTTGAGCTTCTGGAAGCTCTCCTCACAATCATCAGACCAACAGAATGGGGCACCTTTTTGGGTCAATCTGGTCAGAGGTGATGCAATAGATGAAAAGCCCTGCACAAATCGCAGGTAGTAACATGCCAACCCCAGGAAACTCCTGATCTCGATCACTAAAGTAGGACGTGACCAACTCTGAACTACCTCAATCTTTTTGGGATCCACTTTAATACCCTCCCTTGACACTACATGCCCCAAGAATGCCACTGACTCCAGCCAAAACTCGCACTTGGAGAACTTAGCATAAAGCTGCTGCTCTCGCAAGGTCTGAAGCACTATCTTAAATATTGCTCGTGCTCCCCCAGGCTACGTGAGTATATCAAGATGTCGGCAATGAAGACAATAACAAATTAATCAATATAAGGCCTAAACACCCTATTCATAAAGTCCATAAATGCCGCTGGAGCATTAGTCAAGCCAAATGACATCACCAGAAACTCATAGTGGCCATATCTAGTCTTGAATGCGTTCTTCGGAACATCTGAATCTCGAATATTCAGCTGATGATACCCTGACCTCAAGTCAATCTTAGAGAACACCCTAGCACCCTGCAACTGGTCAAAAAAATCATCAATACGGGGCAATTGATACTTGTTCTTGATGATGACATTGTTCAACTGGCGGTAATTAATGTACATCCGCATAGTCCCATTCTTCTTCTTCACAAATAGCACTGGTGCACCCCAAGGCAATACATTGGGCCTAACAAACTCTTTTGCTAAAAACTCCTCCAACTATTCCTTCAGATCCTTAGGAGCCATACGGTACGACATGATGGATATTAGGCTGAGTGCCTGGAGCCAAATCAATACAGAAATCAATATCACGATCTGGAGGCATGCCAGGAAGATCAAAAGGAAAAACATCGGCGAACACTCGGACTACTGGCACTGAATCAATCGTCGGAGACTCTGCGGTGGTGTCTCGCACATAAGCTAAATAAGCCAAACACCCTTTCTCAACCATGCGCTGAGCCTTCAGGAAAGAAATAACCCTACTAGGCGTATCAATTGTGGAACCCTTCCACTCCAATCTCGGCAATCCTGTCATCGCTAGTGAAATAGTCTTAGCATAGCAATCTAGAACGGCATGATATGGAGATAACCAATCCATGCCCAGGATAACCTCAAAATCGATCATATCGAGCAATAGAAGATCTGATCTAGTCTCGAAACCACATAAAGGAACCATACAAGACCGGTAGATCCGGTCCACAACCACAGAATCACCCACGGGGGTGGACACATGAACAGAAACATCCAAAGGATCAGGAGAAGTGACTAGGAACCGAGCAAACAGAGATGACACATATAAATAAGTAGACCCTGGATCAAATAATACTGAAACACCCCTACCGCTAATGGAAATAATACCTGTGATGATGGCATCTGAGGCCAATGCATCTGGCCTGGCTGGAAGAGCATAGAACCTAGCTGGAGCGCCAGCTAGCTGGCCTCCACTCGTCTGAGCAATAGCGGACTGACCTCTACCCGTCTGACCTCTACCTATGGGACGGCTTCTGCCAGTCTGTCCTCCACCACTAGGTGGCTGGGCTGCTGGTGCTGGAGTCATGGGCTACTGCCCCTACTACACTGCCTTGCCCCTAAGCCTGGGGCAGGATCTCCTCATGTGACCGGGGTCTCCGCACTCAAAATAATACGGTGCGGTGACCTGCTGCCCTGATGACTCGTAGATCTCGTGGGAGGAGCCTAGATAGCCGGTGGACGATATGAACTCTCTGGCATAGCACTGAAGTAGGAACCAGAAGAACCTTGAGGACCTGAATACCCACTGGAGGAACCCTGAATAGCTGGCGGGTAGTAGGAACTCTCTGGCATGGCACTGAAATAGGGGTGTGCTGAAGCACCCCGGATGAGAGGTGGTGGTGCTGAAGATGGGGGCCTACTAGGCTGACCCCTCCCATACTGACCTCTGCCCCTAGCTGGGGCACCTCTGAACTCTCCAAAGAATCTGGCTCTCTTGCCTTGCTGTATCTGCTCTCTACCCCTCTGGCGATACCCCTCAATCCGGCGAGCAATCTCGACCACAAGCTGATACTCTGTACTCATCTCCACCTCTCGGGGCATACCCAATCGAATACTGGGCTGCAACCCAGCGACAAACCTCCGCACTCTCTCTGCATCTGTAGGGAGTATCATAAGTGCATGGCGGGATAACTCAAAAAATCTCACCTCATAGTCGGTCACATACATCTGACCCTGCTCAAGGTGCTCAAACTGATACCGCAGCTCTTACCTCTCAGAGGGAAAAATATACCTGTCCAAGAATAACTGTACGAACTGACCCCAAGTGATGGGAGGAGAACCGGCGGGCCTACCAAGAACATAGGACTACCACCATCTACGGGCCCGGCCCTCAAGATGAAAAGTAGTGAAGTCGACTCCATGTGACTCCAATATCCTCATGTCGTGTAGTCTGTCCCTGCACCTGTCGATGAAGTCCTGAGCATCCTCATGACGCTCACCCCCGAAGACTGGAGGGTGAAGTCTAGTCCATCTATCTAGTAACTTCTGCGGATCGCAATCCACAGCTGGCCTGGGCTGGGGCGCCACTGCAGCAACTGGCTGAAGCCCATTTGCGGGTAATGTACCCAGAGTCTGATATATTGCAGCTGCATGTCCTAGAGCCTGGGCAGTATGGGTCTGGGCTCCCCCTCCCACTTGTGAAGCAGTTGGGTCCGCTGGAAATAAACTAGCCTGAGTCATAGTGTCCATAAACCGAAGCATGCGGCCCATAACCTCCTGAAATCCCGGTGTTGTCATGAAATCCACTGGAGTAGGCACAGCTGCGGGCACCTCGCCTCGATCCTCATTAATGGGATCCCTCGCAGGATCTACTGGTGGTGCAACTGGAATAGCTCTGGGACACCCTTGTCCCCTACCACGGGCCGGTGCCCTCCCCCGGCCTCTACCTCGGCCTCTGGCAATGGGGGGGAGCAGCTCCTCCAGGGTCCAGAACATCGGCGGCACGGGTCCTCACCATCTGTGAGAGAATAGAAGAGGAAAATTTAGTACACTGACAACTGCACGATGGAAATGAATAAAGAGTAGTCTTTCCTAATACCCTATAGCCTCTCGAAGATAAATACAGACGCCTCCGTACCGATCTACAAGACTCTATTAGGTTTGCCCATAACTTGTGAGACCTACGTGAACCTAGTGCTCTGATACCATGTTGTCACGACCCATTTTCCATAATAGGTCATGATGGCACCCGACACCATTGCCAGGCCAGCCAATGCAGAAATGTGACTTAATTCTCATTTTACTTTAACCAAAGACAATTATAATAAGTTTTGAAATAAAGGTAAGACCAGTAAAGATCATAATGTGTCAAAATTACAATACAACCCAAAATAAATGTCTACTACTATGTGTGCCAGAACCTGGTGTCACAAGCTACGGACGACTAGCAGAATATACACAAAAGAATAATACACTATCCTACTGTCTGAATCAGGATAGACAGAAATAAAATACAGAGAAAGACTTCTTCGGCTGCGGATCGGCATGAAGGAGAAGCAGCTCACAGTAGAAGTCCCAGATGTGCTCACTGGTACGCACCAGAATGATGTCCAGATCCACCTGCCTCAAACCCTGTACATTTAGGTACAGAAGCGTAGCATGAGTACATAAAGAACATGTACCTAGTAAGTATCCCGTCTAATCTCGAAGAAGTAAAGACGAGAAATTGACTCGATACTTACTAAGGTCAAATATTATATATACAAGTATAATATGTTCAAATAATGGAAATTACAAGTATCAACAGTTTATGGCAAGTGGCATAAGTCAAGTACTTCACTGCATTAGGTTTATATTTTATCATTTTGGGACAATGGCAACACAAGCAAGTATAAGCTTCCCCACAATTAAACATGTACACATAGTACCGAGGCGACGGCCCAAACCAACAGAAAGAAACTGTGCACTTGCCAAGGGTCGATGGCGCGCCTATAGATACATCTATTCATACCGAGGCGATCGGCCCGATCCACAAATATCAGGCAATATCAAGAATACGCACAAGGCACATTTAGAGTCAAGTATACCATACAATATTCAACAAGTGTGCAAGTTGCTTTTATTTTCTTTCAAGTCTCTAACACCTCATAAGTGATCTTATTAGACAAATAATATGGAGATTCTCATAAATAAAGCATGATGTGAGTCCTAAACTACCCGAAAAATCAACATGTTAGTAGCTACGCACGGACTCTCGTCTCTTGGTGCATACGTAGCCCCGCATTTAGCAATAATTATTCATTCATTAATCCTATGGGGACAATTCCATCTTACAAGGTTAGAAAGGAGACTCGCCTCGCTTCGAAGCGCACTTCCAATATGAAGAACAAGCCCAAACCCTCGATTCGTAGCCGAACGAGCACAAACAAATTAAAATAAAGCAAGAACTAATCAATAAAGGCCTACAAGGTTGAATTCTAACTATTTAAGTGATTTCCCAACCTTTCCCACAAGTTTCCTAAATTTCGACCCCGGACCCACGTGCCCGGATTCCGAGATTTTTCGAAGGAAGTTGTTCTCTATCACCTAAGGATCACAAATATATGATTTCTAGTTCATTACATAACAATTTCCATGCTTAAATCTTAGTTTTGCAAAAACCCTAGGTCTAGCTCTAACCCTTGAGTTTTACTAAATTTTAGTGTTTAAGCTACCTAATGTTCATGTATTTAAGCTAAGGATGAAGGGAAATTAATTACCTTACCAAGCTATGTGGAAACCCCCTGTTGGAAGCACCCAAATCGCCTAAGTGTGGAATGAGAAATGATAAAAATGGCTTTGGGTTCGAATTAAATGAACCCTTCTGCCCAGCTGCTTCCACTGCTGCGGTGGGATTTCCGCTTCTGCGGAAATGGGCCGCTTTTGCGGAAATGACCAAAGAAGCTTGGACCGCTTCTGTGGTCAGGCTTCCGCTTCTGCGGTACTGGGCCTGCGGAAGTTGGACCGCTTCTGCGATCTGGGTCCGCTTAAGCGGGACCGCTTCTGCGGTCGCTGTGCCGCTTCTGGGGTTTCCCCTGGGCCTGGGTCTGGCCCCTTCCAGTTTTTCAATGAGAAGGCCACATCTGTGGTCCCAAAACTGCAGATGCGGTTATGACAGAAGCAGCAAAAGCTACAGCCCTTCCTCAATTTCAAACTTCACTCGAACCTCTCTCGTTTGATGCTCGGGACTCCCGAGCCTCGCTCGAACATACCGACAAGTCCGAAATCACGAGGCGGACCTACTCAAACCCTCGAAACACTCAAAAAAATGCTAAATAGAGGAATCAAACCCCAAAACCAAATGAACCAAATCATTGAACTTCAAGTTCAAAGTTTTCTTCCAACTGGTCAAAACGCCCTTAAACTACCCGGATTGACACCAAATTTCATGGGTAGTTCTTTACTGATATTCCGGACCTGTACCAAGTTTCGAAATAAAAAATCCGAGCCTGATACCTAGGAAAACAATGATTTCTTAGCTTATTTAAATCTTTAAAACTTCAATTTAACAATTTCACAGAAAAATTCATTACTCGGTCTAGGGACCTCAAAATTCGATTCCGGGCATACGCCCAGGTCCCATATTTTCTCACGGACCCTTCGGGATCGTCAAATCACAAATCCGGATCTGTTTCCCAAGAAAGTTGACCGAAGTCAAACTTGGCCTTTTTAGAGAAACTTAAAGAAGCAAATGGACATATTCTTACTCAAAACTCTTCCAACTTCCGAACCACCCGTCCCCGCAAGTTATAATTTAGTTAAAGCAAGTGCAGAAAGTTTTATTTAAGGAACGGGATTCTAAAACGCAAAACGACCAGTTGGGTCATTACATTTATGCTCCCGCTTGATTATGTTCAAATGTCATAATGTGGTTAATTGATTAAAAATGGGCTCTAATTGTGATTTGTACATATTGCAGGACGAGGAGCCTATGTGATGCCTTAAAGAGGTGATTGGAACTATTTTAGAGCAAGAACGACCCCTTGGAGCTGAGTACGCACTAAGACGAGGAAAAAAATCAATAATTAAGGACCTGGGTTAGCGCGCCCACATGCGTGCCCGCGCTAATTTTAGCGCGCCCAACACAGAATGTTGGCCAACTAGCGCGGTCAGATGCGCGCCCAGGTGCACGACCGCGCTAGTCCAAAATTCAAAAAGCTTTGTTCAGGGGTATAATTGGAAATCTGGAGGAAACCCCACTTAACCTATATAAAGTCAAGCTCTCCCAAGGATTATTTATCAAGGTTTTCATAGTCTAGAAGGAGAAATAGAGAGGCAAGAGGAAAGGAGGAGATTTGACCATCAAGTTCTTCTTTTCTTCCCTTTTGTTTTGCTATTTGTGATGAAATTGAACCCTATTGTGATGAACACTAGTATGAGTGGCTAAAACCCATTGTTCTAGGGTCACAGGTCAACATGAATGTTGTTGTTTGAAGTTTAATTTGACGAAGTTGGTTTATCATATTGGGTTGTTTATTTAATTCTAATTTTAATTATTTTGCTGAGTAGCTAACAGTAAAATACTATCTGTGAATCTTTGGTTGAACTCGAAAGTGGGAACTTTAGATTGCCTATAGAGTTAAATAGTGCAAGTTCTTGAACCTGGGCATCGGGGAACAGATTCGCAATTGGGATAGACATATACCCAATTGCCTTGGTTGGTTGGAATACAGGAATTGTAAATGCATTCTTGTTAATCTTAATTCCATAGACATATAGGCATTGAGTTATCTCGAATAGGCGAGTAAGAACTCAACAGATTCTTATGAGTAATATCAACCATATCAATCAACAATCCAGATAAATCAATTAGTCGTTTTAAGCCAAGAACACAACATGATTGTTAGCTAGCCCGTGACCCTGGAATATCCTCTCCTACTGTTTGTTACTCGAAAATTGTTGGTTGTTTGGCTAATTGTTCTAGTTACATTATTGTTTGATAGTAGGTAGTAAATTAGTGATACCTCTATTTTATGGAAAACTGATTGGATAGATAAGTTAATTAAGTTTAAATCAATCAACAGTTAATCACAAGTCTTCGTGGGAACGATACTCTACTCACTACTTTATTACTTGACGATCACGTGCACTTGCGTGAGTGTTTTTGGTCGCAACACACGAGATTTTGAGTCTTGCGTGTCTACCATTTCACCACCAAGGCATCTTAAAAGTGAATCGTATTCCATGAACATGATATCTATCTAGTGTAATTGATAGAATATATGACAAAGGTGGATCTATTGATCGATCAAGTCATATAGGCACGAGTTGGACATCCAATTGCTTCAATTTGAATTATCCGGAGAATGCAATGCCTGATAAATATCAAAAAGATAGAAAATCAACCCTATTTCTCAATTCACTCAAAGAGGTGAATAGGGTCCCAATAGAGATATATAAAAAGTAGGTCTGATTATGCGTATTCCTAATCCTAAATGGAATGTAATGATGTAGGAATCCATATGTAAATATAGTATCTATTTAGATAGGCCCAAATGACACCCTTCTCATAATGAGAATGTATATAACCATATTTCGGCCTAGTCGGGTATGGAATAAACTTAAAATCATGGAATCGACTCGATCATCAGATTATAAGTTCATAACCCTAGCCCATTCCCATTTTGGGCGGAACAGATCTACTAATTCCTTGATTCCAATTAGTACGAGGGATCTTGAACTAAGAAATAGACCTTAGAAGCTAAAAAGGCTATCCTGAGCAATTTCAATAATCGGGTTCATTGATATTTCTGGTATAGTAGATACATAAACAATCATACTCAATTCGATGGAATTGTTTGACCTTAAAGGAATCTTCTATAATTTCGCACGTGAGGTGTTATTTTTTGGTTTTGTCCAGCCATTAATAACTATATTATTTTAGATAATAGTATATAGAAGCAAAGCTTGTAAATAGTCCTATTAAAACCAAGAAATGTAGTCCTGCCTGCCATCCGCACCAGAATAAATAGAGTTTTCCTAAAAAAACCTGCTAGTGAAGGAACACCTCTGCTAGTGGAGGAACACCTCTGCTAGTGGAGGAACCCCTCCTAGGGATAAGAGACATAGGGCTAAAGAGAAAGCCAAAAAAAGGATCTTTTGTGTGTAATCCTACATAATCTTGAATATTATCAGTTCCCTTACTTAGACCAAATAATAAAATGCAAGCAAAAGTTCCTAGATTCATAGATATATAGAACAACATATAAGTTATCATGCTTGCATATCCATCATTTGAGTCCAACAATTATTCCAATAATTACATATCCGATTTGGCCTATGGACCAATATGCAAGCATACGTTTCATGCTTGTTTGAGTAATAGCAATGATATTTTCCATTATCATGCTAAGAATAGCTAGGATTTCCAGAAAAAGATGCCATTTGCTTGATGAGAAATAAAAAGGAATATCAAAAATTCGAGTGGCTGAAGCTGAAGCAACTACTTTCGAAGTAATAGAAAGAAAAGAAACGACTGGAGTGGGAGAGTTGGAGTCGAAAAGAGGATTCCCCACTTCCTCTCATTCAAAACCGTGCATGAGACTTTTATCTCACACGGCTCCTGATCGCAGCCAACTCCATGCTACTACAAATTAGGAAGAGAGGGTCGCAATAGCTTTTACCCAATATGAGGGTCGGGATCGAATTCCACAAAGAGCTAGAAATTGGAGTTTGGTATCTGTCTAGAATAGAATTGTGTGTTTGTTCCAAATGTCACTTCCATACATTTTTGGGTTTTTCAATTGTAACTTACTATTATCAAACTACTAATAGAAACTAGATTATGCTATGAGATACTTGCTAAAGTTGTATCTAATGGTATAAAGGGCACTAGGGTAGTGACTTTTGCCTATGTGGGAAATTAACGGGTAATTTGCTTCTAAGGCTCGATTGACATGATTGGGAAAATATGTATAACCATTGCACAATTTTATCCACTCTCACACCTCTCGGTAGAGAGAGTGATTTTGCCCAATTGATCTCTCGAGACCAAATGGGTAGGCAAATTAGCTCAAGCAACTAGGGTTCAAGTTGGGTAGCTACTCTCTCGAGGTTTAACCCTTTAAAGGGGACTATCAAATCTCTTGAGTCCATCCCAATTCCTTGTTGGGTCAACTTCGGAGACTCAGGCTCTCTTTCTCAAGAAGAACCCAAATCAACTTAGCACAAACCAGTGTTTGCAACCACCAATTCATAAATTAAACCATAAAATTGACCCAAATACAAACACCCATAGTTAATCTAACCTTAAATCACAACACCCATCAATTACCTATACTAGGGTTGATCCACAACCCTAGCTAATGTGTTTAGCTACTCATGCTTGAACAAGAAAATAGAGAAATAGATGAAGAAAAAGACATAATAATTAATTACTAAAGCAAAATACTAGAATCTATCATTAAATATACGCTAAGATTCCAAAAATGGCTACAAATGATGTTCTCATGCGTACAGCTGTGTTCTAGAATTAATTGAAGACCAAAAAATGGTAAAATGTTCTATTTGTACTAGGCTAGAAAAAATGGACAAAAATACCCCTGCAGGGTCAGTGCGGGCCGCACAAAATAGACCGCGGCCGCACTATGCTCTTGGACTTCAAAATCTGGGCTCTCTGAACTTGGGCTCCACGGACCGCGTAGAATGGACCGCGAAGGTCTCTAATGCGGTCCGCACAAGTGTGATCGCGGATCACACAAAATGGTAGTGCGGCCGCGGAGCCTTCACCGCAGACCGTGATATGTGTACGTGACTGCGTCTCCTAAAGACTGGTTTTGTCATCTCTCTGAATCTACCTATTGCGGACCGTAGAAAGTTGAATGCAGTCGCACTAGGCCTTTTTGGCCTTAGTTTGCCTTATCTTTGATACTTGAGCAGGTTTCACTTCTTTTAAGCCGATCTTTGACATTTTCATCATTTTGTTGATCAAACATGCAATCAAGCACACTTATGAGCCTTTTGGGACTATTTTGTAATAATTTATAACCAAAGCGTAAGCGAGAAGGAGCATAAAACACTACAAAACCCCTAGTTATCAACTCCCCCAAACTTAAGCTTTTGCTTGTCCTCAAGCAAACAAAATGAGACACATCCCTTAAGGTAAAATCCAAGAATTTCCAGCTATCCTAAAGTAACCTCAACAAGCATCAATTGGGACTAACAATTGCCCTCAATACGAATGCATCATTAACAACATTTGAACTTGAAAAACTATGGATCAAGTGTGACACAAGAGCATTAAGAGTTGACTCATTACATTAAAGAACTCTCTCAATTAATTTGGTCATTGTGGAATCCAAACTCACACATCCTAAACTCTCTCTAAGCAAACCTCACCTTTTAGAATATTGACACACAAATCGAGGTTAATGGGTATTCACTCATCTCTCTCAAGAAAAGGCCACAAGTCCGGCTCTAGGTACCATATGCTTTCCCCTTATGTAAGTATCCACTAATGTAAGCTTCATTCAACTCAAGATCATATAGGGCTTTTGTGGGGTCATTGTGAAGGCTTTTGGGTAATGGTAGGACATGTTTTTGTTCAAGTGGGCTTAAGCTTCCCTTAAGCAATTCTTTTTTATTCATTTGGCACAATTCTCTTGACTCTTTGAGTCTTTTCACTTCTTTCTAAGGGGTTAGAGAGACACATTGTCACTCTTTCTTATTTCAAACCATTTCTCCTTTTTCAACTTTCCACACCTTTCTTTCTTTGTTTTTTTTCTTGAATCCCTTTGGGATCATTTTCACATTGAGCTTTGCTTTTCTTTCTTTTTCATTGCCTTTCCTTTTCTTCACTTATGTGTATTTTTACCACTTTGTTGCACTCCTCGTCTCTCCCCCAAACTTATACTTTTGTCATGTGCTAAAAGAAAGATTTGGGTTCCAAGAGAGGGTATCTTTAAGAACGGGTATAGGCTTGTATTATGGTTTCTTGAAAGAAGAAGGTCTATGGCTCAAAAGGGTTGACTAGGGATCTTATCATTGGTAGGCTATGGAATTGTTCAAACTATCATTTGGATCAAGGAGAGCCTATAATCCTTTCTTAAGTCAACTTCCACTTAGGATTTCGCCTCAACAAACATTAAGGGAAGTTCTAGACCATTGGATCGGGACTTGGACTCGCAATTCGATTTCTCACCACACACACTAGGGGATTGCTAAAGACATCGAGTCGAGGGCCACAACGACCTTAGTTATGATTCAAGCACACAATGGTCCAAAAACCATTTTGATGATTATCAGTCAACACGAGAGTCTCAAGGTTACGACTTTTACCATCCTAAACACAACATTTTGTCTTTGACCATGAGATCAAAGGCAAATGTGCTAGGCCCAAGCGAAGCTTTACTTGAGGTACCCTTAACTACAAACTATCAAAAAAAAAACAAAAACGAACTCAAACCCTTAAGAAGTTTGTCACGCCATCTATCGTTGGGAAGAGCCACCTGGTTCACACAATACTCTATCTTTGGAAAGAACCGTGGCAGGAAGAAAACCAAAGGCTTATTGAAAGTGCCAAAACGAAACAAAAAGTTACGAGCCTATATAAGAAGCTAAAAACCAAAAGTTTTTGCGAAAATAGAAATAGAATGAATATATACAATAGGGGAATGAATATAGAACGGGGGATGAATATATACAATAATGTAACTTTATATACTGACCAAAAGGAAGATAAAAAGTACGATAAAAGTAACTAAATGTAAAGTTATATACAGACCAACAGAAAATCAAAAGAAAGCATAAACTAAATCAATCTGTATATACAGTCATCCAATAGATAAAATGTAGGGCGCACCCCTTCAAATAAAAGCTAGCATTGGGGAACTAGACAAATAAGCACCAAAAAGTATAAGAAAAGGATATGGGAACTCCCTAAGCCTTGTCAGTCTGCATGGGAACATGAGTGGTCCCCGGGTCCTCTGTATGCGTGGGTACCTCAGACTGGTTCTCGGTCTCCTGCTGCTCAGCTGCTGGGACTGGGGCCTGGACCTGGATGGGCTGAATATCAGGAACATCCTATGGCTGACAGGAGGAAACCTTCTGTGGGTCTGCCAACTGGATGATCGCCTCATCTGCACTGGGGAGCTTTCTCTTCTTCCTATGAAGCCTCTGTGTCTACTCTTGCTGTGGCTCTGCTGCTGGTACCGCTACTGGAGCTGGATCCTCAAATAGCAAGTCTAAGGGTAGCTGGTCTACCTTCAGCTTGTCCACATCTGCTCTAAGCTCCTTCACAGACTCCTTGGAAGCCCGTGTTTTGTGCAGTTTCCTGTGCTCCCGGGAAAGCTCCTTCAGAGCCTTGCCATGTGAATCCACTACCTTAGATAAGGCATCCTGAGTACTGATGATCTTTTCCTTATTCTCCAGGATCTTCTTCAATGTATCCTCAATGGACTGTGGAATCTGTGCTGGCCGTGGTACTGACTGAGCCGCAATGGTAGAAGACAGTGTAGACAACTTGGATGACACAGCTGACATCCAGTTGTTCAAGCTATGAAGTGCCTGACTCAGTTGGTGGGCGGTGATAGGATGGTCCTGGGAAGATGGAATCCCCGGGCCAGCTGAAGTAGAGGGACTAACAGTAATGGAAGGTCCCGGAGGCTACTCAACGATGATAGAGGCAGGCTCAGTGGAAGTGGGCTCAGCGGAGGGATCTACCGCAACTAGCTCTTTAGACTGACTAGTTGGAGCAGAGGCAGACGGCTTGTAATTCTTGTCCTTGGGGTTGTCTAGCCCTTTCAAATTGTACTACGAAAACGGAGCCACAGGTTTGACCTTGACATCAAAAGTTCTCTTCTCCACATTTAGGTCCCAGAAATACATAGTGAGGGTGTTGGGAAATGAATAGTTCCGATCATGCTCAAAGCCCACTACAGAAATGACGCGGGACATAACATTGCCCACGTTGATAGGGTATGATGCCATAATAGATGCAACAAGAACAGCCCGGGCAAGTGGAATAGTCTGATCATGGGCAGTAGGGTCAAGTCGACTGCACACAAAAGTCAACCACCTCCTAGTCTCAAAGTTAAAGGTCTTCCGAAGTATTTTGGTCTCTGCTTGCAACCACTCTGGAACAGTACCCGGGATTGCCAAGTATGAAGCTAACCACAGACGAACCTCTTCGCCCATTACCACTTTTCATTGTAAAGGGTTTCATCTTCTTCATTGAACCCCAAGTATTCATTGAGTGCCTTCCTAGTAAATACCACCTTTTTGTTCTGCACTTTGGTCATTTTAGTGCCCTTCAAGATGTGGGCCACATTGCTATAGAACTCCTTGACCATGTGCTCATTCGCCTTCACGCATTCACCCCGAAAATGCTCCCAACCCACTCGAGTTTGAAACTGTCTATGCACATTTGGGTGTATGGGTAGAAGGTCTCGCTCAATAAAACTCCTCTCAAGAATCAGCTTTCGTAATGTCCACCATTCCCTAAACTTGTGGAACACTACCTGACTGACGAACCTATCATCCCAAGCTGCGGGATTTCTAGTCTAGTCAACACTCCCAACCTGAGGTTCACCACCCCTCTGCACCTATCTAGCATCTTGAACCTCCTCCTCGCCTCCTTCTGCACTCTCCTTAGATAAAGAAGCTGTGAGGGAGGTAGAGTAGTCCTTACTACCGGATGTCGAGCCCTCAGATGACTCATGCACAACATTGATTGGTTGTCGGATAGTGGGTGATAGCAGAGGAGTATCATCAGTCAATCGGAAGTTGGAGATGAAATGAGTTGGGACTGAGTCAGAAGAGACATCCCTTAATGGTTGATACTCACTCCCCGAGTAATGGGAAGCAGCTCTATCTGCAGCTTTTATCAGCTTCCTGGTTTGTTTTATGTTTTCCCGAGCTTGGGGTGTGAGTTTGACTATTCTCTTTCCTTTGCCTCCTCAGGAGGAATCACCTCTCTCGGGTTGTTTTGATCCTTTTCCTCCTTGTTGTTTAACCATTGTCTGCAAGCAAAATCATCTAACTTTGTTAGTATCGGTAGAGGCAGTGAATCAGTTATGGAAAATGAATTACAAAATAGAAGCCCAAAAGTTGTAGAAAATGTTGCATACATAGTGCACCGCGGCCCACACAAAAAGGAGTGCAGCCGCACTGGAGGCACCGCAGACCGAACAAAAGCCACCGCAGTCCGCATTGGGGCAGGGTCTAGAAAACCACCTCTCTGAATCTCTCCACTGCGGCCCGCACAAAGTGGTATTGTGGCCACGGTGGGCTAGCACGGATACAAAGTACAATGCGGCCGCGTTGGGCATAGGTTAACTTTCATAAACGTAAGCACCACGGTCCACACAAAATGGTACTGCGGACTGCATCACAGCACCGTGGATCGCACAAAAGATACCGTAGTCTGCGGAGGGTGCTTAGTACAGGCATTGAGTTAGCATTTCCAATTTTTGCAAATTTGTTCAAGTTTTTACCTAGAGTTTGTCCCTACTCAATTACCCAATCATTATGCACATCAAGCACACAAAAACCAGCATTTAAAATTAACCTAAGCTAATCAAATAGAGAAAATGGGGAAAAAGAAGAAGCTATGGGCTACTGGACAAGAAAATAAAATGAAATTATAAAATTAAACAAAGAAAAAGGGATGAAATGTTACCAGATGTGAAGATGGAATGCAAGTATTCAATCTAAGTAAGGATTTTCATGCAATAGAGAAGGTGAACAGTAACTTTTAGGGTTCTGAGTGTAAAAATTTCGAAAATTGTAACCGGTGACCCCTAAGGTTTATTTATAGAAAACTAGTGGGACCCAACCTTACCTACCAGTGCGGCTGCACAAAATGGACAGTGGACCGCGCTGGGTTTGTTCAGAAGAAGTCTGAGTAGGCAACCTCCGCGGTCCATGCAAAAGCGACCGCGGCCACGGATGTCCACCGTGCCGCACCAAATGCAATGCGACCGCGGTGGCAAACTTCAGAGAGTACTTCACTTGGCCTTCACCAGTGCAATGCGGCTGCACTGGCAACTTCAGAGACTGTTCAATTTTTCCAAAATGTTTCGCACTGCATCAACACAATCCCTGCAACATCTCACAACCAATTAGTCCAAAAATCAAACCTAAGCTACAAAGAAAATCAAAGAAGACAAGAAGAAAAAGACAAGGGTTGCCTCCCAAGAAGCGCCTGATTTAACGCCGTGGCACGACGAATGTTACCATCACATAACTTCAAATCAAGAAGCGCCACCATGTGGCTCTCATTAAACTCTCCAAGAAGCAATAAATAGCACGCCCAGCAAGTTGGTTCAGCATCCGCTCAATGAATGGCAAGGGATAATGATCCTTGTGGGGCATTCTATTCAATTGTCCAAAGTTCATGAAAAATTGCCAACCTGCGTCTGATCTTGTAGGAATCAACATATTATGAGGATTTGTCACCATTTTATGCACTGCTTCATTTAATCTTCTTTTATGCTTCATTTAAGAGCATGGGGTTGAGGTGTCGAGAAATTGGTTTCAATTCCAACACCGGTGGCTCCTCAATTGTTGGCTTTGTTGGTGTAGTTTCCCAGTTTGCAAGAGTTTCCCGATTTGCAAGATCCAAAGATAATTTACTAGGCTCACAAGATTCCATGACATGTAAAGCATCTATGCACTTCACTATACTTACATCATCATTGACATCTCGATTTAGAAGCACAGCCTCAAGGGGATCCTCCACATTAATAATAGAACTTATGTCATCCACTATCACATCTGTGACAATGTCCACAACTGAGCACACCTCGGTGCTATTGGGTTGCTTCATGGATTTGCAAATGTGGAAGATGACCTTCTCATTTCCCACTCGAAAAGCTAGCTCACCCCCTTCAACATCAATCAATGCCTTCCCCGTTGCAAGTAAAGGTCTTCCTAGAATAATTGGGATTTCAAAGTCCACTTCACAGTCCAAAATGACAAAGTCGGCCGACAATATAAACTTGTCCACTCGGATAAGCACATCATCAATTATGCCCAAAGGTCGCTTCACTGATCGATCCGCCATTTGAAGCCTCATTGAGGTTGGCCTAGGCTTCCCAATTCCCAAGGTTTTGAAGTCCGAATAAGGCATCAAATTTGTGCTAGCCCCCAAATCACAAAGGGCTTTGGCAAAATCCGCACTTCCGATAGTGCAAGGAATAGTAAAGGCTCCGGGGTATTAAGTTTTGGGGCCATAAAATGTACGATAGCACTCACTTGATGAGTCATTTTAATTGTTTCACATTCCATCGATCTCTTCTTAGTCACCAAATCCTTCATAAACTTTACATACCCCGGCATTTGATCGAGTACCTCCACCAAAGGCACATTGATTGTAAGGCTCTTCATCATTTCAGTGAACTTTTGGAATTGGTTGTCACTCTTTTGCTTGGCTAACCGTTGAGGATAAGGCGGAGGTGGCCTAGGCAAAGTGCCTTTTCTTTGGGCACCACCGGCTCGGGCATGTCAATCACGTATTCCCTAGATGAGTTCACGACATCTTTAGTTTCCACCTCGGCCTCATCAATATCAATCCTCACATCAATGTTCTCATTGTGCTCAACCACATTCTCAACTACCAAAGGACCTACATCTTCTTGGGACCCAACATCATTATCAACAACTTGCTTCTCTTTCGAGTCATTCACATTACCGCCTCTCCCGCTCCTTGTTGTAATCGCATCACATGATTGTTCTCACCCTTCGAGTTCACTACCGTATCACTTATTAGGGCACCCTTGGGGCGAGTATTTAACGATTTAGAGATCTGGCCTATTTGCACCTCCAAATTCCGAGTAGAGGTATTGTGGGATGCCAATTAAGAATCGGAGTCTTGGTTCTTCTTCATTATTTGCTAGAACATAATCTCGATTCGACCCATATCATTACCCGAAGAACTAGACCCTTGAGATTGAAACGGAGGTGAATTGTTCGATTGTTGGTACATCAGGGGCCTTTGAGATCCTTGCCCCCGGCTGCCTTCATTACCATTATTGTTCCACCCGCCTTGACCATTGTTGTTCCAATTGTTGTTGTTATTCCCATTCCAATTTCCTTTGTTGCCCGAACTGTTGTTCCCCCAATTACCGCCTTGATTGTTGTTGTTCCAATTATCACCACCTTGTTGATTTCCTCAATCTCCTTGGGGTCGCCATTGTTGGTTGGAATAGTTACCTCGATTGCCTTGATAGTTATTAACATATTGGACCTCTTCGCTTTGATCATCATAACACTCATTTGAAAAGACACCACCATCATCATATTGATCACTATTTCCTTGAGTTTGTTGCCCTATTTGCCTTCTTTTAAACATATTCACTCCTTCCATGGCATTTACTTTGCGAGGATTTTGGACTTGTTGCTATTGCGCCTTCGCCAATTGATTCATAGTAGTAGTAAGCTCGATAATAACTTGACTGTGATCATGCAATTCCTTGTGCAAATGGATGACCATGAGGTCACCTTCGGGCACATTCGCTCTACTTTGCCATGCCGAAGTAGTGTCGGCCATTTCATCCAAAATATCACAAGCTTCATTGTAGGGAAGCTTCGCAAAGTTGCCTCCGACAGATTGGTTCACAATGCATTGATTAGTGGAGTTGATGCCCCGATAAAAGGTTTGTTGGATCATCACTTCGGTCATATCGTTATTAGGGCACTCTTTCACCATAGTTCTAAACCGCTCCCATATCTCATGCAAAGGTTCTGTTGGTTCTTGCTTGAATGCCAATATCTCATCTCGAAGTACTGCCATATGCCCGGGTGAGAAGAACTTAGCAATAAATTTATCCGCCAACCCATCCTAAGTTGTGATGGAATGATTGGGAAGTCTCTCTAACCAATCTAATGCTTTCCCCCAAAGTGAGAACGGGAAAAGTCTCGACCTAATAGCATCTTCGGACATATTCGTTGCTTGTTCCACCAACATGTATGTACGAACCCCTTGAGATGCTTGTAGGAATTTTTATCGGAGGCGCTCGTAAAATACCCTCTTTGCTCGATCAAGGTCAACATTACATTTGTGATTTGAAAGTTCCCCGCCCGGATTCGGGGAGGAACAATGGCACTTGCATACCCTTGATTTGGGAGGACTCTTGGGGCCACTCTTAACGGTGGCGGAGGAGGGTTTGGAATATTGTTGTTGTCATTTGCATTATCCTGACGGCCTCTACATTGAACTTGAGGTAATATAGGAACCTCATCTTGATCAAGATTATCTACCTCCTCCCCCGCCATCGCTTTGCCAAGAGGGTCATTAGCATTGAGAGCCATTGGTACCTGAGTAATCGACACAAACAAAATTAGTAAACAAGAAGGAAAGAAGAACAAAACACAAAACTAACTAAACAGATAGCCAAAATCGTTAGCTCCTCGGCAACGGCGCCAAAAAGTGATCACAGCCAACTCCACAATACTACAAAGTAGGAAGAGAGGGTCGCAATAGCTTTTACCCGATATGAGGGTCGGGATCGAATTCCACAGAGAGCTAGAAATTGAAGATGGGTATCTGTCTAGAATAGAATTGCGTGCTTGTTCCAAATGTCACTTCCATACATTTTTGGGTTTTTCAATTATAACTTACTATTATCAAACTACTAATAGAAACTATATTATGCTACGAGATAATTGCTAAAGTTGTATCTAATGGTATAAAGGGCACTAGGGTAGTGACTTTCGCCTAAGTGGGCAATTGACGGGTAATTTGCTTCTTAGGCTCGATTTACATGATTGGGGAAATATGTATAACCGTTGCACAATTTTACCCACTCTCACACCTCTTGGTAGAGAGAGTGATTTTGCCTAATTGACTCTCTCGATACCAAATGGGTAGGCAAATTAGCTCAATCAACTATGGTTCAAGTCGAGTAACTACATTCTCGAGGTTTAACCCTTTAATTGGGACTGTCAAATCTCTTGAGGTCATCTCAATTCCTTGTTGGGTCAACTTTGGAGACTTAGGCTCTCTTTCTCAAGAAGAACCCAAATCAACTTAGCACAAACCAATGTTTGCAACCACCAATTCATAAATTAAACCATAAAATTGACCCAAATACAAACACCCATAGTCAATATAACCTTAAATAACAACATACATCAATTACCCACACTAGGGTTGAGCCACAACCCTAGCTAATGGGTTTAGCTACTCATGCTTGAAAAAGAAAATAGAGAAATAGATGAAGAAAAAGACATAATAATTAATTACTAAAGCAGAATACAAGAATCTATCGTTAAATCTATGCTAAGATGCCAAAAATGGCTACAAATAATGTTCTCACGAGTGCAGTTGCGTTCTAGAATTAACTGATGACCTAAAAATGGTAAAATATTTTATTTATACTAGGGTGGAAAAATTGGACAAAAATACCCCTGCAGGGTCAGTGCGGGCCGCACAAAATGGACCGTGGCCGTACTAGGCTCTTGGACTTCAAAATCCGGGCTCTTTGAACTTACGCTCCGCGGACCGCGTAGAATGGACCGCAGCCGTGGAGGTCACTAATGTGGTCCGCACAAGTATGATCGCAAATCGCGCAACTTGAACCATGGCAAATGTTAGCTCTCTGAATCTCTCTTCCGCGGAACGCACAAAATGGTAGTGCGGTCGCGGAGCCTTCACCACGGACCACGCTATGTGTACTTCGGCTGCGTTGCTTGAAGCCTGGTTTTGTCATCTCTCTGAATCTACCTAGTGCGGACCGCATAAAGTCGAATGCGGCCGCACTAGGCCTTTTTTCCCTTAGTTTTCCTTATCTTTGATACTTGAGCAGGTTTCACTCCCTTTGAGCCGATATTTGACATTTTCATCATTTTGTCGATCAAACCTGCAATCAAGCACACTTATGAGCGTTTTGGGACTATTTTGTAACAATTTATAACGAAAGCATAAGCGAGAATGAGCATAAAACACTACAAAATCCCTAGTTATCAATTCCTAAGTGATAAAAGAAAGAAGAACCCATTTTCTTTCCTTTTTGATTACGTTCCCCGCGTATGTATAAGACCGAATCCATTCGATTTCTAAAAAGGATTACTAATCCTTATCTTTTCGAGGAATCCCTCATCAGTGGTTGTGATCCCTTTGAATTCCATATTCGAAGTTATGATATGATCTATTCATTAAAAAGAATCAATTCAATACATTTCTTATGTACCCATAGGTACTATATTGGATTTGAATCAGATTTCGGACCAATCTATATTGAGTGATTGCCTTTATTATGTTGTTTCTAGAAAATACCACTATTTTTTGTTTTGGATCTTCCAAATCATTCCTGCAGGAGATCCGAATCCATTTTTTTCTGAGAGAAAAAGATTCTATCTCTTCATAAAAAATACAAGGTAGAACCACTAATGTTTTTTTTCTCCGATTCATCCCTAGCCTCATTCAAGAATTGTTTTAGATCCAATTTGTACGAATTAATAGAAAAGGCAAATCCCTTATGATACACCAAATTCGGCTCGGTTCTTGATAGAGTGAATAGATCTTCCATTTCTTGAAATCTCTCTTCTTATTCAAAATCTTAGTGTAACGTGTATCCCCCCCTGTTCCGGTCATGGAATAGATGAAATGTCAAAAAATGGACTTTTGTTCAAGAATGAAATCTTATTGGAACTGTCCATATACGGTTCATCCTTCGGAACGATATCACATCTCGGATCTGATGAAATAGGATGAATTGAGACGGTATTTTTTAAAATAAGTAATTATCTTGAATATATTAACCATTTTTTTATTTTCTGATCGCACCTCCATGCTATTTAGCACGAGATTTTGAGTCTAGCGTGTCTATCATTTCACCATCAAGGCATCTTGAAAGTGAATCATATTCCATGAATATGATATCTACCTATTGTGATGTATGGAATATATGACAAAGGTGGATCTATTGATCGATCAAATCATATAGTCCCGAGTTGGGCATCCAATTGCTTTGATTTTTATTATTTGGAGAATGCAATGCCTGATATATATCAAATAGATGGACAATCAAACCTATTTCTCGATTCACTCAAAGAGGTGAATAGGGTCCCAATATATATATGCAAAAAGGAGGTCCGATTACACGTATTCCTAATCCTAAATGGAATGTAATGATGTAGGAATCCATATGTAAACATAGTATCTATTTAGATAGGCCCGAGTGACCCTTTCTCATAATGAGAATGTATATATCCCTAGTACAGCCTAGTCTTCTATGGAATGAACTTATAATCATGTAATCGACTCGATCATCAGTAAAGTTCATAACCCTAGCCTATTACCATTTTGGGCGGAATAGATCTTCTAATTCTGTCTGAAAAAAATGCTAGAAGTCCAAGATGGTAGTTTGGAACATCCAAGAGGACACCTGATCCACGCTCTCTTCCCTTGGTAAAGAGGAATTTCAAATCTAAATAAATCATTTAATTGAACAAAAAGAGTATGTGGGCCTTAAAGGCAGCGGAAAGGAAAGCAAAGGGAATAGGAAGACCAAGAACAAAGTCACTCGACCAAAAGAAGGTCTTATTTGAGTTCAAAGTGAGGAGCCAGACAGCGACAGATTGAAATTGCAAAAACCAACTCTAAGAAGCAGTTTTACTTTATAGGGGGGCAAAACAAAAGCAAAGGAGTGAGAAAAAAGGGAGCTTAACATATATGAATCGGTTACACACTAAAGGAAAGATATATTCTAGTTATCCTACCCGACTACACAAGATATTCTACATGTGTTTAACAAAAGAGTCACTGATTATTGGCCTCAAGACAGAGACGAGCTGACTAGGATCATAAGGTTAAGATAGGGCTAGGCTTTCTCTCATGGACCATTTTATATTATATTGTGATATACGACGTTCGCGTTTTCATCACTTTAGCCTGGAGCCAGTCTAGGGTGTAGGCTGGCTTCGTATTGGCTCGGGTCGGTGGTAACTACATATAGAGAGAAGAAAATCCTTAGGTTGACAATGAATATGAAATCTACTCTATCTACTGATGCGAAAAAGGTAGTTGAGAAGGGAATATGTGATTAATTTGTTCTCCTTTCTATCTGATCCATTGCGTGTCATGTCGCCCTATCTATAGAGGAAGAAGGTGTATGCTCAAGTTTAAAATCTTTCCTACCAATCGTATAGTCAAGATTGAGTGCCTCCCTTTTTTGATGATCTTTTCACTTCTCTAAAACTATAGCTTCAAGCTACTATTAATGCAGGAACAAACCACTATGAATAGGTATCTTTACGCGTAAGAATGAATGTATGGTTAATTCAAATACATTAACTCTGCAAGAGTTGACCATGCAGGGGAACTGACTAATGAGCGGGGTACCTTAACTTATGCCAGGTTGAAACCTTCCTTTAATAAAGAATTTCCTAGTTCTTTGACCCAATACCTGCTGAATGGGAATTGTTTGACGACTTGACGAAGATGTGTTTGTGGTCGAAATTCTTCCACCATGGAAGATGTACTTTGATGGTGTTGCTCATGAAGATGGAGCTGGAGTCTTCTTTCTTACTTCTGAAGGAGAAGTGCTGCCGCACTCCTTCACCTTGTCGAAATCTTGTTGCTAAAACTCGCAGAGTACCAAGCCCTCATACTTGACTTGAAATGGCTGTGGATTTGAAAGAGTTGCAACCCTTATAGTAATTTTAAATTGGTGATCAATCAACTCCTTGGTAATTATTCAGTTAAAAAGCCTGACCTGAATTGATTCCATACTATAATTATGCAAACAAAAAGGCTTATTGGGTGGCTTGGTGATGTGACCATAGAGCATGTCCCCAGAAAATAAATAGACAAGCAAATGCCCTTGCAAGATGCTCATGATCTATAGTTGCTTGGCTTGGTAGGAATGCTTACCTTGGGGCAGAAAGGCCAGGCTTTGAAAATAGTTACTCTACCTTACGTCGAGCAAGAGTTTTCCACCTTACCCTAGCAGGGTTAGAATTTACTAACATCCATTCTCTAACTCGTCTTTCTTTTGATCCAATCCCAAGCGCCTCGATCAATAGGTCCTGGAGAGGAGCTAAAAGTCACTTGACTGTAAGGAGAGGAGCCGTGATCTCCGTCTCTTTCCTTGTGTTGCTTGATAAAAATCCCTCCTTAAAGCTCTCCAAAATCGCCTCATCCAAGTGAGAAATGGAAGAAAAATGAGCCAAGTCCTGTTTATAAAAATCCTCCTCTGCCTAGCGATCCCCGCACCTGCAGTCACTTGACTCCTCCTGTGGTTCCGCAGATGCAGAAAATATTCCGCTTCTGCGGTCATCCCCCAGCTGCCCACTTCCGCTTCTGCACCTTCCCTTTCGATGGTGCGGTCTCACGTCTGTGGAGAAATGACCGTATCTGCAATCTCAACACTTCCCCACAAAAATTGCATTTGCGCCTCCCTTGTCCACTTCTGCGGCTCCACACCTGCGGCCCAAACCTCGCATCTGCGGTTACACGAGAAGGCAGCTGCTTCAGCCCCTCTTCCAAGTCCAAACTCGATTCGTTTACCATCCGGATTCCACCCGAGGCCCTCGGGACCCTAGTCAATCATACCAACACGTCCCAAAACATGACACGAATTTGCTCGAGGCCTCAAATCACATTAAACAACGCTAAAATCACGAATAACACTCCAATTCAAGCTTAATGAACTTTGGAAATTCAAACTTCTATATTCAATGCCGAAACCTATCAAATAACGTCCGATTGACCTCAAATTTTGCACATAAGTCATATTCAACATTACGGACCTACTTCAACTTTCAGAATCGAAATCTTTATCAAAAAGTCCACTTCCCGTCAAACTTCTCAAAAACCTTCAAATTTCTGACTTTTTCCAAATGACTCTGAAATGACCTACAGACCTCCAAATCCATATCTGAACGCGCTCCCAATATCAGAATCACCATGTGGAGCTATTCCCAGGCTCAGAATCCCAAACGGATGTCGATAATATTGATATGCATTTTAACCCAAATTTATGAATTTCTTCCAAAATGCCAACTTCCATAATAGACGCTCAAACGCTCCCTAATCATCCAAAACCTGATCCGAACACACACCCAAGTCCAAAATCATCATACAAACTTGCTGGAACCTTCATATCCCGATTTCAATATCAATTTACTCAAAAATTCAATCTTAGTCAATTCTTCCAACTTAAAGCTTCCGAAATAAAAATTCTCTTTCCAAATTGACTCCGAACTTTTCGAATTTTATTTCTGACCATATGTACGAGTCATAATATCTAATGTGAAGTTGCTCATGGCCTCAAGTCCTCATCAAATGAAAAGGATGGCCTGCAGACTGTGCTACTTGGGAGTATGGTTGTCCAATGGGACGGAATGGGACAGGACAAACTGGATGAAATGGTAGGCCCATCCTGTCCCGCTAACAAACGGGATGGGACGGGACAGGTTCGCGGGCCTAAAGTGCAGTTTTTAAAAAAACTTCTAGTTTTTTTTTTTGACAATGAATAAGTTTTTAAAGTTTGCAACGGCTAGTTCTTTTTTGACTTATTTAATAAACATAAATGTTAAAACGAAAATTAGGAATCAAGTAAAGAATTATAAAAAATTAAAACAAAGGACTTGTAATGAAATATTCTAGTAATTATAATATAGTTATAATTTATTTAATATAATTTCAAACTATTCAGTAACTAAGACAATTCATAAAAAAAAACTCAACGCTTAGAGACTTTTATTTTATTAATAGAACTTTCAAATCTCACATACAAATATAATTCTTTGAAGAGCACCTAATCTACGCAGCCACCTTCTAGGAAATGTTCTGTTTGAACTAGGCCTTTTAGTAGCCAATTATAAATTTTCATACTAATAATTGTAAGCTCCTATATAGCTTCTTTGTAACTTATCTATAATTTTTCTCGGATATTTTTTTGGAATTGGCAATGTTGATTGATGTTCTATGAGCTCCATGCCGTCATCGCTCCCAGTGCTAAGTATCTCATTGTATTCTTCTTCTTCCCTGGTGGTTAATCTTTCAAAACCAAGATTTCTTCTTTCTGAATTAATTTAATCTCTGAATAATTCCTATAGTTTTTCCTCCGCTAATGAATGTCTATGATCTCCAATTTGAAATCTTGACGCGCTAAAAGCACTCTCTGATGCTACTGATGATGCTTGAATAGCCTAGATATCTGAGGCCATTATTGAAAGTGTTGAAAAAGACTTGCCACGCTCCCTCCACCATGCCAAAAGTTGTTCGTTGCCTTCTTCGTCTTTAATACTTTACAATCCTTGATTAAGATAAGAAGCAAGTTCACCATCAATAGAGGAATCAAAACATGTTATATCATCCATATCTTCCCATAAAACTTCTGCTCTAGACTTAGAAGTAGAAGGAGCAGTTTCACCACCTGTTGTTACCATAGATTTATTTTTATTAAACATTGATCTAGCATAAGAATATATGCTAGCTTAGCAGTCTTCGAGAGATAGTTGTTCATTTTCTTGAATTGCTAAATTCTCATAAATTTTACGATAAATTTCCTTTGCACCTCTTAGTTAAAGATGGGTTAAGTAGAGTAGAAATTAAATAAACTTGGGGAATAGGGAAAAAATATATTTTAAATTTTAGAATCATTTCTTTAATGGCTGGTGCATAAGTTGGATTTTTTTTATACTTACCAAATACAATAGAGAAAGTCCATTGAGTTGGCGAAGGTTCTTCAGAAGAGGAGGGTCAACATAGCTTGTGTCCAAGAGACTAGGTGGAAAGGGTCGAAGGCGAGGAATGCAGACGGGTTTAAGCTGTGGTATTCTGGGGTCGTGAGAGGCAAGAATGGAGTGGGCATCTTGGTGGATAGGGATCTAAGGGAGTCCGTGGTTGAGGTTAGGCGAGTGAATGATAGGTTAATGTCTATTAAGTTGGTTATTGGGGGTTGCATCCTCAACGTCATCAGTGCTTATGCGCCGCAAGCGGGCTTAGATGAGGAGGTTAAGAGGCACTTTTGGGAGGGCTTGGATGATTTGGTGAGTAGTATTACCCAATCTGAGAAGTTAGTTATTGGAGGGGACTTTAATGGTCATATTGGGGCTGATGCTGGTGGTTATGGTGAGGTGCACAGTGGCTTTGGCCTTGGGGTTAGGAACGGAGGAGGCACGTCACTGCTTGATTTCGCCAGGGCTTCTGAGCTTCTAATTGCGAACTCGACATTTAAGAAGAGGGAAGAGCATTTGGTCACCTTCAAAAGTTCGGCGGCGAGGACTCAGATTGATTACCTCCTTCTCAGAAGGAGCGATAGAGGCTTATGCAAGGTTATTCCGGGGGAGTCCCTTTCGACTCTTCATAGACTCCTAGTGATGGATGTCGGCCTCTGGGTGAAGAGGACGAGGAGGGGTGCTCGGGGAAGACCGCGGATTAGATGGGGAGCTCTGAATAAGGAGAAAGCCCAGGAGTTGGAGAGGAGGTTAGTTGATGGTGGAGCTTGGATAAGCTCTGGGGAAGCGGACGCAATGTGGTCAGAGACGGCGAACTTGGTTAGGGACGTAGCATGGGATGTGCTCGGGGTAGCCAAGGGCTATTCAGGCAGACATCAGGGTGACTGGTGGTGGAATGATGTAGTCCAAGAAAAAGTGGAGGTGAAGAAGGCGGTGTTTGCTAAGTTGTCAAGGAACACAAGCGAGGAAGAAAGTAGAGTGAACAGGGAGATCTACAAGGTGGCGAGGAAGGAAGCGAAGCTGGCGGTTACGGAAGCTAAAAACGCGGCGTTTGGTCGCATGTATGAGGAATTAGGGGAGAAAGGCGGGGACAGGAAGTTATACCAGTTAGCTAAAGTAAGGGAGAGGAAGGCGCGGGATCTAGACCAAGTTCTGTGCATCAAGGACGAGGATGGTAGAGTTCTGATGGGAGAGTCTCAAGTCAAGCAGAGGTGGCAGGCGTACTTTCAAGACCTACTTAACGAGGAGGGGGATCGAAACATAGAGCTAGAGGAGCTGGGTCATTCAGAGCATCATAGAGACCTTGGGTACTGCAAGCGCATTAGGGTGGAGGAGGTCATGAGGGCTTTGCGTAGGATGAGTAGGGGCCGAACGACCGGGCCTGACGAGATCCCGGTGGAGTTCTGGAAATGCATGGGTAGTTCAGGAGTGGAGTGGCTCTCCAGGTTGTTCAATGTGATCTTCAGGACCAAAAAGATGACGGAGGAGTAGAGGTGGAGTACGGTGGTGCCCTTGTACAAGAACAAAGGGGATATCCAGTGTTGTAAGAACTATAGGGGTATCAAATTAATAAGTCACACCATAAAGGTCTGGGAGCGGGTGATCGAGGCGAGGGTGAGGGAGATGACATCTATATCGGTGAACCAGTTCGGTTTCATGCCGGGTCGCTCCACTACAGAAGCTATCCACCTTGTCAGGAGATTGGTGGAATAGTTCAGGGATAAGAAAAAGGACCTGCACATGGTGTTTATCGACTTGGAGAAGGCGTATGACAAGGTCCCAAGGGAGGTTCTATGGAGGTGCCTGGAGGCGAAGAGCGTACCGGAAGCCTACATCAGAGTAATCAAGGACATGTACGATGGAGCTAAGACTAGGGTTAGGACGGTGAGCGGTGACTCAGACCATTTCCCGGTGGTTATGGGGCTCCATCAAGAATCGGCGCTTAGCCCTTTCTTGTTTGCCTTGGTGATGGATGCTATAACCCGACATATTCAAGGGGATGTGCCTTGGTGTATGCTATTTGCTGATGACATAGTATTGATAGACGAGAC
>MDKF011023001.1:0-16975 GCA_026770625.1 Nicotiana glauca | reverse complement strand
GTTTAAGGATGTGAATTGATGCTCTCATCAGGGGGAGTTAATACGCGTTGTACTCTTTTTTCCTTACAAGGTTTTATCCCACTGGGTTTTCCTTGCAAGGTTTTTAACGAGGCAACCAAAAGGCGTATTTCTAAACATGTGTATTCTTTTTCCTTCATTAGATTTTTTTTCCATAGGTTTTTTTTCCTAGTAAAGTTTTAACGAGGCACATTATCTATGGACATCCAAGGGGGAGTGTTATGATAAATATAAATTTATGGTGAATGTCTACTCTTCTTCCATGATCTTCATCTCAAATGGTTAATGACATATTAAATGACATATTTTGTATGTTCAATGACATATTCCATGACATATTTTCTTCACTTTTTATGCCTATATAAAGGCCTTGTAATAGATAGGAAAATACACACAATTGAAGAAGAAAATCTCTTCCTTCTCTCTATATCTCTATATCTCTATTTCTTGTTCATGTTTTACTAAAACGCTTTTATTTTATAACAAAACAACGTTAACGAGCTTAATGATATATATGGAGGGTTAATTTCATGGATGATCATTCAATTTTTATTATTGCACCAAAAATAATTCAAGTATTTTTGTATCGAAAAAGTCATTGTACCTAAGCATTACGAAAGTCAGTAAACTATTTTTTGTAATAAAAAGTCACTGAAGAGAGACACTAAGAGGAAACAAATGAGACATTTATGTAGGATACTTAGGTGATTTGAGTGCGTTTGGTAATCATCTGCGAAATTATCCCTTTAGGAGGCATCATATTTTTTTTTTTTAAAACATAATTATTTGTTGTTCTTTATCACTTCTCCTTGCATTATACTTAGAGTTCTAAGAGCTTAGGATTTTATTATTGTTACTGGTTTTTCCTTTGTTTCTTTTTCATGTATAATTTTCTACAGTATCAGATTTTCCTTCGAGTTCCTTTGTTAGTCTTTTAAGTTCTTCCCGCATTAAGGTAATGCTTTCTATGGAATATGCTTTTTTGGTGTCTTCTAAGAATTATTATCCAGATCTCAAATTTGCTTTAGGTAGATTTTCTCTTGAGTCTCTCTCTTCAACACTGTCTACATATTTAATTGCACTCATGGACTCGTGGTGGCACATCCTAACTGTAAGTTTGGCACGTATCCCATGAAGTAGTCCAGAACTGTTTATCTTTGGTTTCTAAATTTAATTTTTCTATTTTTAATAAATCCAGCATTATGGCAACAATAGATTGCAGATCTGTATTAGTCGAGTTAAGGAGTACTGAATATCAGATGGTAAAAGAAACGTTAGGTTGCTGATGACATATACTTCAGTGCTCTAATTTTGCTTAACTAGATCTACCAAGAACAATCTCTCGCTAATAACCTCACAATTTTACGCATGAATATTATTACTTAATATCTTCATGATATTTACTACTAATAAAATACTCAAAATATTGTCTCCTTCCAGAACACATACTTACATGCAAACTATCTACTAACAAAATACTCAAAGAAAAAAAAAATGGGGTTCCATGAGAATATGATGAAAGATCCTGGATCTAGCAACAGGATATTGTCACTTTCTATGCTGGCATTATTTCTATATTCAATTCATTCTTGATGTATCAATATTGAGGTTCAATATTAGTCCTTCCTTCCAAATGAGCATATGCCTTACATTTGGTTATAGAAACTAGTGGAGGACTCCTTTCTGAGTCAAACACTAGTACTTGTATTTCTTTTCTTGGTCTGCCACTAGAACATTTTTTCCAACTTTTCTCACGTATACCACTGAGAATCATTTTTTTTCTTGTCATACCAGGGGCATTTGCTTACAAATGCGCAAAATTGACTTTTACAGAAACGGTGATTATTACCTAACTCGCCCATCTTGTGCCACAAAATGGCAATGGCGGCCCTGCCAATCTCAAAGACTGGCCTGCCACTTCTCGCAAAGCAAGCAGTTCTGTCTGAAGCTACCGTCTTCGGAAAAAATGTGAATACATTTAAGAAATTGTACAGATTTTAAATAACACATGTAAAAGCAAATACCTGATGCAAAACCTACATAATTTTGCCATCATATTTACGGTTGCAAGAGTTGGTTGATTTGGTTGTCTCCACTTGCTCATCTTTATGCCTCTCATAACTTGGAAAATTTCTCTAAAAAAGTGGCTTCACCACTTGGATATCAAAATGATTATAAGGTAGTGGAATTAATTAAGCCTGCAAATGAGGAAGACAAGTTAGGGAACAAAGTAACTGAAGATTCAAATGATAACAGAGAATAAATTAATGTGTCCTTTATCTCACAATAAAATTTCATCATAGAAACATCTTTGAGACAGGTAAAGTTATAAAGAATCGTAAATTAACAATTGTGAAAATAAGGAGATCTTACCAATATTTAAAGTCTCAAAACCACATCGTTATTAGCCATGCCATGTTACTACTAATTTATGCAATTATGGAGAAAACCGTCAACTCTTTTCTCTTAGCACTCTTGTTGCTTCACTATGTAATGGCTCGTTTAGCCATGACCCACACCAACATTAGCACTGATCAAGCAGCTCTTCTTTCCTTAAAATCCCAAATTTCTGACCCCTTCCGGTTCTTGGATGAAAGCTGGTCTCCAGCTACTTCTGTCTGCCATTGGGTTGGAATCAGTTGTGGTTCTCGCCACCAGAGAGTGAGGTCATTGAATATTTCCAACATGGCTCTTACAGGAAGAATTCCCCCCGATTTCGGAAATCTCACATTTCTTGTTTCTATTGACTTGCATAGCAACAATTTCTATGGCAGTTTGCCTCAAGAAATGGCACATTTGCGTCGGTTAAGATTTGTTGAACTTAGTTTTAACAACTTCAGCGGGGAGGTTCCTTCTTGGCTCGGGGTGTTACACCAACTTAAAGTTCTAACTCTAGTGAATAATAGTTTCGATGGCTCCATCCCCTCTTTATTTTCTAATATTTCCATGCTTCAAACTTTGGATTTGACATACAATTCGTTAAAGGACAAGATCCCAAAAGAGATTGGAAATCTTGAAAATCTGAGGATTTTAAGTTTGGGTGGAAACAAGCTTATTGGTTCTATCCCTCCGTCTCTCTCGAATGCCTCAATGTTGATGACTTTAGATCTTTCTTACAATTTCCTTGAAGGAAACATCCCAGAAGAAATTGGAAAACTTCAGAGCCTAAATATTTTGGCAATAGAATCTAATCAACTTACAGGTTCTATACCATTCTCGATTTTCAACATTTCTGGAATTGAAGTCATTGCATTTACAAATAATACCTTATCAGGAAATCTTCCTGTTGATATGTGTGATTGCCTTCCAATGCTTGAAGAGATTTATCTAAGTTTCAACAAGCTACGTGGCCATATGCCTCTAAGCTTCCCAAATTGTTCGAAACTTCAAATGTTATCATTATCTAATAATGAATTTGATGGACCCATACATGGTGAAATTGGACGTTTTAGCAACCTGCAGTATTTGTATCTCGGACACAATCATTTAGAAGGTTAGGTGTTGAGCTCTAGCTTGTAGTACTTTCTTCTAACTATTTCATGAAAGTTTTCTTGCTAACATATATATATAAACATATATTTATTTTTTTCGCAGGTACAATTCCACAAGGTATCGGCATTCTTAACAATCTGGTGAATATAGGGCTGGAGACAAACCATATTACTGGTTCTATCCCAATCTCCATATTCAATATCTCCTCGCTGCAGGTTTTGGTACTAGAACACAACAATCTCACTGGACCCATACCAAGGGAGGTTGGCAATTTGACCAAATTGCAGATTCTAGATCTTGCTGACAATATGCTTACAGGTATGTACGTAGTCAAAAAGGGTATGAATTATACTAAGATATTGTAGCTATTATATAGCTTGCTAGAGTGAACTTAAAAAACTACGTTAAATCATTACTAGCAAGCTATTCTGTAAGACATAATTATTAATCATACATACAAACATATATATATTGGCAGGTGAAATACCGAAAGATGTAAGCAATCTCATTGAGTTGGTTGAAGTTATTCTGGGTTTAAACAAGTTTACTGGTTCACTTCCAACGGAGATCTTCAACATATCAGGGATGAGATATATTGAACTTCTAGACAATAATCTGACAGGAACCCTCCCATTAAACACAGGTTCTACATTACCCAACGTTGAAGGTCTTTATCTGAGTGGCATAAATCTTTTTGGGGCTATACCTAATTCTCTCTCCAATTGTTCAAAGCTCGCTCTTCTAGACCTTTCTGGAAACAAACTCACCGGTTTGATTCCAACCTCTCTTGAATATTTGACTCATCTAGAGTACCTAAGTTTGGAGAAAAACAATTTAACAAGTGACACTACGTCAAGCTTCTTGACTTCCTTACTAAATTGTAGACATTTAAAAGTTCTTTCTCTATCTTCAAACCCTCTAAATAGTGTGCTTCCAGTCTCCTTAGGGAACCTTTCTAGCACTTCTGTTGAAGACTTTCATGCTGTTGATTGCAGAATTAAAGGAAAAATTCCAAAAGGAATTGGAAACTTAAGCAGCTTATTAGACCTTGATCTTTCTGGAAACAGTTTAATTGGACCAATTCCCACAACAATCAACAACTTGAGATTCCTTCAGAACTTTAAGTTGAGTGACAACAAACTTATTGGATTTATTGGAGATGTTCTATGTAAATTGCAGAACTTGGGTTATTTACACTTGACCCAAAATCAACTTTCAGGATCTCTTCCTAATTGTATAGGGAACTTAACTTCCCTTCAGGAGATATTTCTAGGTTCCAACAAACTGCGTTCAGACATACCAGCAAGCTTAGGGAACCTAATAAATCTCTTGAAGCTAGACTTATCTTCTAACAACTTGGGTGGCTCTTTACCTCCGGAAATCGGAAATTTAAAGGCCGTGATATATATTGATCTATCAATGAATACACTCTCAAATGGCATTCCTGGAGGAATTGGTAGCTTGCAAAATCTAATACACCTTTCTTTGAGAGACAATAAATTGCAAGGATCAATATCTGACTCAATGAGCAGCATGTCGGCTTTGGAATTTCTAGACCTTTCTCATAACAATGTTTCAGGATTAATTCCAAAGTCATTGGAGAAGCTTCAAAATCTCAAGTATTTTAATGTTTCTTTCAACAAGTTGGTTGGTGAAATCCCCTCGAGCGGTCCGTTCAAGAACCTCTCCAGTCAGTCTTTCATGTCCAATGAAGCATTGTGTGGTTCTCCAAGTTTTCGGGTTCTGCCATGCCCCACTAGTACTGCAAAGCATAGATCCAAGAGGAAAAAAGTACTTGTTCTAATTCTACTGGTCGGAATTCCACTTGTTGTATTAATGCCTATCGCGTTTGTGCTTGTATGGATAAGGTATATAAGAGGAAAAAGAACTGATCCTCAGCAAACAGCTGAATCATTGTATGACGTCTCAACAAGAGAACGAATTTCATACTATGAATTGCTCCAAGCAACTGATTCGCTCAACGAGAGCAATTTGATTGGTTCTGGGAGTTTCGGCTCTGTTTACAAAGGCATCCTCAGAGATGGGACTCCTATTGCAGCTAAAGTGTTCAATCTGCAATTGCAAGCAGCATTTAGGAGTTTTGATACAGAATGCCAAGTTTTGCGCAACATTCTCCATAGGAATCTCACCAAAGTCGTCACTAGCTGTTCCAACCATGAATTCAAGGCTTTGGTACTTGAGTACATGCCTAACGGGAGCCTCGATAAGTGGTTGTATTCACACAACTACTTCTTAGACATCGAGAATAGACTAAGTATAATGATAGATGTGGCATGTGCATTGGAATATCTCCACCATGGCTGCTCATTGCACGTGATTCACTGTGATTTGAAGCCTAGTAACGTCTTGTTGGACGAGGACATGGTTGCCCACCTAAGTGACTTTGGCATTTCAAAACTGCTTTCTGAAGATGAGAGTGTTTCATACACTAAAACTTTAGCTACATTGGGTTATATTGCACCAGGTAAGTAATCTCTTAATTAATTGCTTTTGAATATTTTTTTCTTTTCTTTACTCCACCAGTAAATGCTGAATTTAAAAGTTGACTGATTGTAGAGTATGGACGGGAGGGATTGGTGTCAACGAAATGCGATGTCTATAGTTACGGAATCATGCTGATGGAAATATTTACAAGGACAAAGCCTAATGATGAAATGTTTGATGGAGATCTTAGCTTGAAGCAATGGGTGAGCAATTCACTCCCACAGGCAGTAGGAGAAGTTATCGATGCCAACTTAATAAAGCCACAGGATAATCACTTAATGAAAAAGTTAGATTGTGTGGTTTCCATCATGAAAGTGGCAATAGATTGTTGTGTTGAATCTCCTAAAGAAAGGATTGACATGAAAGATGTTGTAGCGAGGTTAAACACGATCAAGATTCAACTTCTTGCATGTTGAGCAAGTTCTTATAAGAAACTCCTCTTCCAAATCATCTCGTGTGTAACAAATATTTGCAATAATATTTAGCTTCAAATAGGCTATAGTTTGGTTTGATTCATAACATCTATTTGTAGGTAAGGAGGAACGTTTCATTTTGTTAAATCTATTTGCCCAGTCCTTTTAATTAATCTGCTATAGTTAGGATCTTGATTGGAACTGAGGCATAGTAATTGTTGTTGTTGTAATTCTAATTAGGATCTTGATTAGCTTCTACTTTTGTGTCAAATCTCCATAAGGAAGGATTGACATGGAAGATCTTGTAGGAGATTAAAGAAGACCAAGATTCAACTTATTGCATGTTGAGCAAGTACCTAAAATTCATTTATTCCAGAACACTCGTGTGTTGCAAATATTTGCAACAAAAAAAAGTATTTAGTTTCAAATATGTTATAATGTAATATCCTTCATAACATAGAGAATTGAGGGTATACTTCTGCTCTCTTAACTTGAAGTCTTAGTTGAGCAACACTACTGGAAATACGCGAAATTCCGACACTCAGTATAAGTGAGCAACAATATTGGAACTACATGAAATTCTTACGGCCATATCCGTCGGAAAGTCGTCGGAAGAGTATATGAATTATCGGCGAGAAAGAAACCATCAGAAATATGCGCATCGCAAAACTTTTTAGACGGCAAACCATCAAATTTTACGACAGATATTTTTAACAGCTAGGAGGTCACTGCAAACTAACATGTCTATACAAATAATTCAAATTTTCAGTAAAGGAAACTTCAAACAATGAGAGAATTCACATCAGAAAATACACCAAACCCCACCCCCCATCTTAGAGTACTGTACCTTCTTATGAAAGTTTACAAAAAATCATGCACAAAATCACCTACTGGAAGTTCATTTTAAGATTTCAAACCACCAAAAGAAATTTCATTTGTTAAGATTCTTTTAAGGCTCGGTACAACTGATTTCAATTGAGTTAATAGCCTAACCCCGCCTAAACTATACAACCTTTGTCAGTTACCTAACTAAATTATCACCTGTCCCCGAAAACTAACATGATTCCCCATTTGACAATGCAAACAAATAGTCTCAGCCATATTGATCAGAATTCCACTAAAAGATCATTCACACAGCAAAGAAACTCATTTAGGCAATTGAGCAAACACCTTATGCGCAACAAGTTTGCCTGATTATTTTCCTTCTAATATGCATAGATGTTGTAATTAGGAAAAATAGTCAATTCATAAATTTGGTAATACAGAGAAGAGTTCGGGGATTTCATACCTGACGTTTTGCGATTTGAGGATTAGAGAGGAGATTGCGGCTGTTTTCCTTCAAATCCAACCAACTAATAGTTGTTTCCCGCCAGGAGTAATTTAAATAAGAAATAAAATAGAGTACTGCAATTTTTGAAATTATATTTGTATTTATAGTAAGAATAGAGTACAGATTTTGACACAAGATGCAGAGAAAATTCTAAGGATTTATTCTTAAATCATTTCTCGACAGATAATAATATAATATAATCAAAATTTAATTAAAAAATAATTTTTATGTATTTGTGTCCGTAACTTTTGCTCAAATAATATATTTATATTAAAAAATCATTCAATAATACAAATATTAAATTTAAAATTCAGTTATTAGTATCTAAAGTCGTTCTAAAATCAAGAACTCATAACGTGGAAATTCTCATTCCACCACTGCTACCAGGGGCGGAGCTAACCTTGCGGTTAGGGGTTCGCCGAACCCAGTAGGTTTGGTTCAAACCCTGTGTTTGTTTTAAAAAATTCATTAAATATATACAAATTATTAATTTAGAACTCAATAACTTAAATTGATTAGAAATCTGAACCCATAAATTTTAAATCTTGGCTCCGCCTCCGACTGCTACAAAGTACAATCTATGAAAGCTCGGGGCACGAGAGCAAAGGACATAAGAGGTTCTTCAATCTAACGTGAAAAAAATTCATTGTTATCGGCACGCAATATAATAGTTTCACTTCCTACATGTGAGCTAGGATTTTTATGAAAGAAAGTAAAATTATATATATAATATTAAACACATGAGACAATGAGAGGTTAGAAAAAATAAGTAAAAACAGAAGGAACCACTTAATTATGATGCAGATCAAAGAGCGACGTCATTCCACGTTCATTATTTTAGTAAATAAAAGAGGTATTCTGGGCCGACTACTACGACTACATGTCCATCTAGTGCAAGGACTTAGAAGCAAGCTACCTTGACTATTTTTTGAAGAAATAATTTACTGATCAAATATTGTAAAGGCGGACTGCTCTACATTCTGTGACGCCATAGTGATCCGAAGCGATCTTCTAGTTACGAGACGAAATCCGATAGCCAATTGTTGGCTCTAAAATTTAGCCCAGCAATAAACTCAATTCTTCCGTAACATAAGGGGTCGGGCTTGCGCACGAGCCAAATTACATAGGTGCACAAGAATACTTCAAGGGAACCCGACTAGTTTGCATGGGTGGCATTTATTTATCTTTCAAGTAACCTATATAAAAATTATTTTACTATAATAGCATATACAAGTTAAACTTTATTCAGAATAATACAAAACCGAACAACTTGAGAAACGTAACTAGTTTGCATGGGTGGCATTTTTGTCGAATAAAATATAATTATCTGAAGTTAAATTTGAATAAAAAATTATTTGAAAGTTTAAAATTTATGTTTGGACATTAATCTGACTGGACAAAAATGTTGAAGATTCATTTCATTTGGAGTACTTGTCAAATTTTATAGTAATATTTTCACGAGAATTTCAAATATTGCAAACAATTAATTTCAAGTACCAAAACATTAATTATTTTGTAAAGTCACTTTAAAAAGGAAACTTCCCTAACATACACATATTTTTTTACACTTTAATTTGCACATCATTATTTTTTTTAATATGACCTGGAGTATGAGCTGGGCATCCACATATCAAATACTCCAATCCACTAAGCTCCGTATCTATCACATGTCACACAAAAAAAAAAAAAAAAAAATACAAACTTTAACCATGTTAAAAACAGCCACTATTCTTTTTATCTAAATTTAATATTTATACATATTTAATTAATTTATTAACATAAATACACTATTTGATCGAGCAAAAAAAACAGGGTTCGGCCGAACCCGTAGCTCAGTTTCTTCCTCCGTCGCTAATCTCACTTGACAAAAAAAAATTGAAATTTTGTGTCACTTGGAATACTCGTCAAATTTTATATAATATTTTGTCAAAAATCCAAATAGAGTTTAATATTTTCAAATATCAAAATGCATTACTTATTATTTATGGTCAAAATGAGGAAGCTTTTAGAAATTTTGAAGGTCGGACTCTCCATAGCACATGCTTAGAAGGTGTTTGGCTAAGCTTATAAGCTGGTCAAACTGGCTTATAAGCACCTTTTGGCTTATCTACGCGTTTGGTAAAATTAAAAATGCTTATAAGTCAAAAATAAGCCAAAGCCATAAGTTGGTCTCCCCAAACTTATCAAATTTCAGCTTATAAGCACTTTAGATTTGACCAAAATATTTACTATTCTATCCCTAAAATACTTCTTTTTAAACAGAACTCTTTGTATATCCAATTTTTTAGCTGCTTATTATTAATTTCAGCACTTTTATCCAAACACGTAACTGCTTATTTTTTAAATCAGCTTTAGCAGTTAAAAGTGTTTTTCAACACATATACTTATCAGCTACTCTAAATCAGCTAAGCCAAACGGGCTCTTAGTCATTTCACTATTTGCTATGCATGCTTTATAAAGTCACTTTAAAGGGAAACCTTGTTTAACATCCACATGTTTTCATACGATTTAATATAGAGATACGGACGGATCGGAGCTAGAGATCTAAGGTACGGATTTGATCGAATTCAATAACTTTAGTTCAAACTTCATATTTATTTTTAAAAAATTTATATAATATATACAATTTACTAATTTAGAATTTAATAACATAAAAGAATTAGAATCCTAAATTCATAAGCTTTAAATTCTTACTTGTCACCATGTATAACAGGCATCCAACGACGGATTTATAGGCAAAGTTATGGGGCACGTGAACCCATGATCTTCCTGCAAAATTAGATACTTTATGTACGTATTTTCTAAAATTGGTATAATATTAACCGTTGACACCCATGTTTCAAGAAGGTTGAATGGTGCACTTAATTGAAGATTGAGTTATTTACTAAGGGAAATAAGGATTAATTCTCACTTAATATATTTTATTCTTTTTTTTAGTAGTATACCCATGTACTAGAAATCTTAGATTCGCCTCTGCGGGCGCGTGATGCACAAGGCATCCTGCATTCATGCAGGGTTCAAATAAGGGTCGCATATAAAAAGGATAATGTAAACAATTTACCCTAATGCAAGGATCAATAACTGTCTCCACCACGATATATAGATCATATAATTTGTCAATATGACATGGAGTGTGAGGTGTGGATCCACATATCAAAATACTCCTATCCACTACTATCGTATCTTTAACAAAAATCACATCGTACCTTATTCCTTTGCCGTTTGGTTTCTTGAAAAAGCCGTCTTGGTTGTGGATGATATTTTCTGATTTAATCTCTTTTTCGTTCTTTTTTGGCCTTTTTGGAATTCGATTTTGCAGGCCACATCATAATATCCACGTCAAATATTTTATGTGGATCAAAACGATGTTTCTGAATTCTGACAATGTTGCTCTCTGTTTGATTTGGCGGGAATTTCATGCCACTTCACTTCCCACCAAAACTTTAATAAATCAGCAGAAAAGCGAACAACGTTAATTACTCTCTTTTATTTTAGGCATGAAGTTTAAAAAATAAATGAATATTTTAAAAATTTATAGTCTAAAATAAATCATAGAAATTTGGGTGATCATCTTATTAAGAGAACAATGAATATTTTAAAGTTAAATTATTTTTAAATATAAGAAATTAATATTTGTTGGGTAAAGAATAATACACATAAATTTAGACAGAGGGAGTAAATTCATACATTCCGAAATATTATAAAGGTAAATAGATTCTTTTTGCCCCCTTTTCTCGATGTAGGACCTATGTTAATATTTTGGGAAGGGGGATGTTCGCCTTTTGTAACAAATAGACCCACGATACATACTAATATATGTTCTTACCCGTAAGCATAATAAGTAAAATCTATTCATAGTTGGTCAGTCTCCCACGACAGGACTTCTCGCTTTTCATGAATGTGTCTCTGATCCCTCTCTGTTTATGTGAGTTTTACCCACTTTTTACTCAGCTTGCTTCTAACTTCCCATGAGCCCTTACTTTTTGGAAGGGTCGGCGGGACATGGGAGACTCAAATCCGTAAAAAGTCATTTTTAGTAAAAAGAAGAATTTTAATTTTTACTCGTCAACGTTTGTTCTATTAAATTGGAGTATCAAGTTAACGGTATCTCTCGAAAATCAATGGATTATGTAACATAAATGTATTATTTATACAAAAGTCTTCGTGGTATCGTTGCTATCTATGCCATTGGTACTTAGTTTTTTCATACATATGTGATTATATATTAACTTTAGTATGTTGTAGTTGTCATACGACGTACAATACTTAAGAGATTTAACAACGTAACCCCAAAAAAAAACAATTTAATAATTTGAGCTAGCAAAGAGCTTGAGAAAATAACGTGGTTGCACGAAAATTATCAAGGTGAAGTTGTATCCGATGACAAAATTGAATACTATAGAAAAATATATAAGGAAATGTTTAAAGTTATATATATATATATATATATTGATACTGTAAAAAAAAAATAACAACAACAATCAACGTGGTCTCACAAGTGGGGTCTGGGGAGGGTAGGATGTACGCAGCCTTATCCCTACCCTTGAAGGGTAGAGAGACTGTTTCTGATAGACCCTCAGCTAAAGAAGGTGAGCGAAGCCCTGGTAGCACGCAATAGCAAAATAATAATTAAAAAACTAGATCGGAGATAGCAACAGATAATATGAAAGGGTACTGATAACAAGTAGTAGCATCTTCATCCTCCTCCACCAATAATGTTGTCTCAAGTCCTGATTTGATCGGATTTTTGATTGAATGCGCATTTCGGAAGTTTTAGTTTAACTTATGTCACTGAGAACGATCCTCTACTGCTACAAGGCCACAAGTGGCCATGGAAGGCTGTTAATCACGCTCTAGTCACATAGCCACACCTCATTAACCAGATTTGAAATTAAATTCATTTCTTTAATTAGTTTACATATAACCTTTAAACTTTAACATTACAAAGGAGGAAGAATAAAGAAAAAAAAATACAAACACTTGAAACGTAAATAAAATAAGAGAAAATGTTAATATTGAGTCATTTTGGGCAGCAAATTTATTAATTACGCAGCGAAGCAAGGGTCAGTTTGCGAAACCGGCACCGGAGCATAAGAGACAAGAAAAGTCTTGGACAGCGAAGCCAGGGTCACTTCGCGATACCGGGTCTGGAGCAAAAGAGACCAGAAAAGTCCCGAATAGCGAAGCGAGTGTTACTACTGCGAGTACGGGACCAGAGGAGAAAAGTTTAGCTTCTCATATTAAAGAAAAGTTAAAGGAATATCATATTTTTCAAATATTGGAAAATATTTGGCCGCAACATATTTTCAACATGAAAAATCATTTGTTGCATGGTGTAGAGGGATATCATTGTCGATAAAAATAGTTTTTGGTCGTAACGAAGCAACCAAAGTGTCAGAAAGGAACATAAGCAAAAAAAATACTATCTACAAAGAACGGTTAGTTATGATATTAAATTGAACCATTTAAATGATTATTGCATATTTCACTCCTTTATTAAAAAAAATTATTCGTTTGTGCGCGCGAGTGTGTGTATATATATCCTTTCTAGCAAATTATCTCATACTTGCTCGATAAAACCACAAATTTACTTTTCACCTTTTCATTATGATTTTAAAAATACCCTCAGGGAGAGGCGGATCCAAAATTTAAATTCTATGCGTTCAAACCTATTATATTTTAATAGGTTCGTTCAAACCAACTTTTTAAAATATACTATTGCTTTCTCCTCAAAATAAGTAGACAAATCTACTTCTATTTACGTTGTGTTACATACCAAAACTGAAGTTCAATATTATCGATCTGGAAAAAGAAAATACTTGGATGAAATCCATGCCCTAAAGTCCATGCCCTGCCTTATTGTAGAAGCTCCTTCACGTTCTCTTGCATTGCAATTTCTTGCATGAAATCTACTGTGCTTCAGTTCAATCATATGGCCAGAATAGGTTCACTTTATTTTGTTTTTTTGTTTTTATTTTTCTTTTTAGTTGACATGGATGGAGTATATATAGTAGATTAACATAACAACACCGGTCTTCTTTCAGTTACAATTAACTATCTTCCATTTAACTAAATTCTACCTCTTTCAGGTACGATTGAATATATTTCTAAAATCAACATCATAATTTTTTTTGTTGGATTTTTAAGATTAAGTTGCAATAATATTATTATACATACATTCTTTGTGCCCATATACACTAAGGTAGTTAATAACCACAATTCCAATAATTACAAATTTCAGATCATGTGATTTTACTACTATTAGTTAATCTCATGTCCGATTCATTAATTAGTCTCAATTCCAATTGTCAAGTACTATCTCCATGCGTAGTTGTGCAAAAGAAGACACATCAATGTTTATACTTAAACGGAAAGTTTCCTTTTGAGTACTAAATCCAAGTATTTATATTAAAATATTGATTTAGTTAAAAAATTAGATAAAATAAAATACCCCATTAAAAGCGGAAAAGAGGCACCCCTGTTTCGTCTACTGTAAAGACATGCCTTTACAACTTCTCAGCCCTAAGACAGTTTCTACTCAAATTTGACATGGAAGAGGAGAAGAAGCTCGCAAGAAAAAATCGGATGAACACCTTGAAGCAGAAACGGCCGAAATATTGTTCGGATAATAATGGTATGAACTTTTATGCACTATTTCTTGAAACAGACTCTGTGTTTAATGCTTCCAAATACGACATATTTTCGAACTACTGTTCGGTTATATATGATTTTCGTTGGGCAAATTTCCTTTGAGTCGCACTAAAGTCCTGAGACTCAGTTAAACCTGAAATTGTGCGCATCGCGTTGTATATTAACTGTATTGGTTAGTAATAGATAATTTGAAAATCATACCACCAAGACTCTTCGCAGCATCCTTGAGACTTCCAACAAAATACTGTTGCAAAACCTCTAAGCTTATTGTTTTCTCAGTTTTTCCATGTTTTCTCTCTGATTTTTACAAGTGCCTTTATTCTCCGTGAACGAGGTATGATTATTATGACGACCCGGCATGTTGTCACGTGAGTTACCGCCCCATTTTCCTCATATTACGTTGTTCTAATTTCAATATCAGTATTTGAGTTGATCAGATAGAATTGAATTGGTTTTAGTTGGAAATGCGGCACATAGTCTCTTAGAAGGAAGCTTGTTTTTGGAAAAGTCAATCGAAAGTTGACTATATAGTTAGAAGGCTCGGATGTGAATTCCGGTAATTTGGTTAGCTTCGGGGATGATTTGTGACTTAGGAGTGAAATCGAAATTGAATTTGGAGTTCCGATGTAGAATTAGGCTTGAATTGGCGAAGTTGGAATTTTGGCAAATTCCGGTTGATAGATGGAATTTTGATCCGAGGGTCGGAATGGAATTCTGAGAGTTGTAGTAGCTTCGTTAGGTGATTTTGGATATGTCTGCAAATTTTCAGGTCATTCGGACATCGTTCGGTCGGGTTTTTGATCGAATATGCAATTCCGAAGTTTTTAAGAAATTTGGGCTTTGATTAGATCATAATCGAGTATTTTGATGTTAAAGTTAGCGTTTTGATGATTCGAGCAAGTTTTAATGAAGTATTAGATCATGTCTGTGCTTTTGGTTGAGGTCCCGGGGGCTTCGGTGTGATTTCGGGTGGTTAAACGGTGAAGTTGGATGTTTGTTGCAGGTCCGGTGTATCTGGCTTCTGGTATTTTCGCATCTGCGGAAAAGGAGCCGCATAAGCGGTTCCGCAGATGCGGCTATGGTGTCGCAGAAGTGGTCCTCGATGGACCTGGTCAATTCCACAAAAGCGGAAGTTTGGACGCGTAAGCGGTTCCGCAAAAGCGGAAAAAGCACCGCAGAAGCGGTAGCAGGGAAACCGCAGAAGCAAATGTCTGATCGCATAAGTGATGCCTGGGGAATTTAGTGAGAACTGCATAAGCGGTCAATAAGTCCAGAAGCGGACTCGCATAAGCGGTAGCGGGACCGCATAAGCGAAAATCGCTGAAGGATTTTAATGAATCAGTGTTCGCGAATTTCAGAAATAAGAAAACATTTTTTGACTTCGGGAAGAGGCGATTTTGGGCGATTTGGAGAGGATTCGAAGGGGACTTCATCAGGTATGAATTAGTAGCCTCGGAATATGTTATTATGGTGTAAAAATATTGATTTAAACACTGAAAATTCAAGGATTTAAGGGTTAAAAATGGTAGTTAGGGCTTAAAACCTAAGAAAGTGTAAACTTGGAATTTGAGGGGCCAAATGGACTCCGATTTTGATAAATTTGATATGTATAGACTCGTGGTGAGACGTGGAATCCAGTGATGTAAATTTTGGATTTTTTCGAAAAGTGGGCCCGAGGCTCGGGTTTTGCCAACTTCGTGTTTTTGGGTGTTTTTCGAGTTCTTTCAATTGGGTTATGTTCCATTAGCCTACTGTAATGTATTCATTGTGGTTTTGACTAGATTCGACGCGCGAGGAGGAGGATTCGAGAGGAAAAGGCATGGCGGACTAGTTTTGTGGCCGGTTTGAGGTGAGTAATAAATGTAGATGATGACCTGAGGGTTTGAAACCCAGGTATATCACACTGTGACGCTATATTGAGGCGAGACACGTACTCTACGGTGAGTGCGAGTTCGTTTGTGATTGGAGGACTATGGCTTAGTCCGTCCGAGTGATGTTCATAATGTGCATTGATTAGAAATTGATTGGTAAACATCCTACTTGGATTACTATGAGCATATTTGGGCTGCGTGCCGATTATTTGGACCTCGTAGGGATTATTATCACTGTTTCCATGATGTATAGCATGTTTTCATGATATCAGTCCTGGGTTAAATATTGTCTCGAAATGGCTGGTAAAATTCTAAGGTTTTAACCACCTAATAATAATTCCTGATAATTGGAACTGAAAATGGTAAACTTGATTGTGCCTGTGTGGCCTGCATCGTATTATTGGACTGATTGTGGATCGGGCTGTACGCCGCAGCGTATGTTACTATGATATTGCGCTTGGGCTGTAGGATCCCCTTCGGAGTTTTAACCCCCACAGTGAGCGCGGGTACCCGATGGATTGGGCTGTACGTCGCAGCGTTCATGTGCATTGCATTGCATTCATACATCTATACCTTCCTGTATTATCTGTCATTAATTATTGTTATTACACTGTTAAATATGTAGGAGTATTAGTTATAGCTTTGCATTGTTGTATTTTGGGTTTTCTTACTTTCAGTCATTATATATGTCTATT